>CAEFZX010009760.1:0-14293 GCA_903066825.1 Alfaro cultratus | reverse complement strand
ATTGATTTTTTAAATCTTTTATATATATATATATATATATATATATATATATATATATATATATATATATATATATTTGGAATAAAATGGCTCGTACCTTCAAAGCATTCGGGGATGTCTAGCGTTCCATCCATGCACTGGGCCGGAACGGCATAACCACATTTCCTAGCTTCGTTCATGCAGTAGACAGAGACGATGTCTAGGTGTAAGACACGGTTCGGCTGGAAGTTTTCGACCCAGATTTTCTTCCCTTTGTGCAAAATTCTTGCTCTTTGTAGGTTAACAGAACACGGAGCTGGAGGAAAACACGTTTGGAAAAATAAAAAAAAGTACAGCATTTAAAAAAAAAAAAAAACATTTGGTAAAAGTAAAGATTGATCATCTTTGTGTTATTAACTGATCAGCGCAGAATATTTATGTTATGTAAAAAATAAAGTGCTAAGCCAAGTTTTAAGATGAAATAAAATTGGAAATATGGCTGAAGTTTATGATTGCAGTAAAGATGCAAACTCAATGATTAGACTCTGAAAAAGAAAACAGCTATTTTTATTCTGCACATTTGGATTTTAATGTTTTATATTTTGTGATTCCCTGCAGAATTACCTTTGCAAGACGGCTTTTCAGACCACTTTCCATTCTCCTGGCAGACCACCTCCATGTTTCCTTCCAGCACATATGGACTCTCGCAGCCATACTTGACTTTTTCCCTGTAGAAAAACTCCCTCTTCTCATTGTTTGACATGTAGCCTCTTTCAATGCTCTCTGGCGGAGGGCAGGTCACCACTGTGAAGAAACACATTCGTTTTACTCTTACTTTTTCCTTTTATTTGCCAGAAAAATGTAAATAAACTTTCATAAACTTTGAATGTAAGTGGGTTGTACTAAAATCAACCGAGCCGAGCCATATTTTACCACCTTCTCCTACCTCGACACTCTGGTGTCTTGGTCCAGGTACCGCTGGCAGTGCACTCTGCAACCTGGTTGCCAAAAAGTGCGTACGGGGGATTGCAGAAATACGTCGCCGTGAGGCCGTAATTGACCGTGGTTCCTCTGATCACCTTGTCGTAAATGACCATTCCATACAGTGGGACTGGAGCGAGACCGCAGCGCACAGCTATCAAGACAAAAACAACAACAACAACAAAACCCCATCAGTTTCAATTTTTTTCCATCTTTTGAATAAACCATAAAAAATTTTTTTTATATGGATATACAGTTGAAATGTATGTAAAAAAAGATGGTGAATCACATTGGGGGGTGGTGGGAGTATTAGCATTAGTGGCTCTTTAGGCTCTAAACCTGTGCTTCTAGCAAATTTGTTGGGTAATTTGCAAAAATAATGACGGCCATTTTGAAAATATCACAGGGGGGCTTTTTTGTTGCAGGATACTTATTCACCTTGCTCTCAGCTGTATTCGTTTGCTGTCGTTGAAGGTATTTGTCGGGACCGAGTCTGTTTAATATCACAATAACTGATTTTATGAATAAGATAAAAGCAATTCAATTCCTTTGTCTCTTCCTTTAACTACAGTCCTAAAGGTTACATTGATGTCTGTTGTGTGACTGAAAGATAGGGGAACAATAGTGCATTTGCTTTGGTAAAACATCTTTGGGGAACATTTACAAATTTGGTTCACATATTCCTAAATTTTACTCTGTTCTGGAGAAATGTCTGTTTGAGATACACTGATTATTACACAAAACTAACCTCTTGTTTTTGTTTTTTTAGATGAACCTTCTCAGTATTCAATTAATACTCTTTCCGGATTTATTCAAAATCTTCAGTCATACGCAAAATTCTACTGATTTAATGCTATAAAACACGCATATGTTGCTTTTTGTCATTTAAAAACGGCTCATAAAAGACCTACAGTAAAATACTGTACTTTATTTTCTGTATTCAAATCCTCACCACACCCCTAAATGCATTAGATGAAGTGAAATGACTTTAAACAATTACATACGTATGCACTCTGGTGCAGGGGAACTCCATGTCCCGCTGGATTGGCACACTACTGAACTCTCTCCAGTCATCATATACCTGTTCAACATGATATTTAATCAACAGGGTAAACATTTTTGTTTTTAAAACAGCTTTTTATGTACAGTTTATGATACACAATACAGATTATTTGCACACACACAACATAAAACATGTTTTCTTTTTGTTTACCCTTCATGGCAGGTGTAGTTGATTGTACTCTGGTACACTGTGTCCTCATAAAACAGTTCACCGTTAGTGATTAGTTCAGGATGTGGACATTGTTTTGCTGAAGGAGAAAAGATGAAAGGAAGTTATGTTCTACTTAGCTGTCAGTTATTATTGATGCAAACAGTTAAATGTAAGTTTACTCGTGTAAGGCATGAAATTATGCAATTCATAATAAAGTTACAAGCAGTGACTTACAATCTTGTTTGTATAATGAACCCATTCTAATATTTAAACTTTCCCACTTTCCCACTTTTTGTCACATTACATCACAGACTGCTATGATTTTATTGGGATTTTATGTGAGCTAAAATAACACAAATATTTAAGTGGTTCAGATCAAAGCATGCTGATTTCTTAGAGTGGTCTAGTCAAAGTCCAGACCTAAATCTTATTGATAATCTGTGGCAAGACTTGATGAAATGATGACCACATAGTTTAATCATTGAATCTGTCTTAAATTGAGTTATTCTTAAAAAAAAAAAAAAAAAAAAATTAAAAAGGGTAAAATTGTTAGATATATTTTGGTCCAAAACACTGAAGTTCTGGGTTTTGACACAACAACATGAGAAAAAGGAGTTTTTAAATGTTTCTTCAAAGTACTATAAATAAATATTTCATATTTTCCTTGACATTTGCAAACTTGCAGATCTTAATTTGCATATGTCCAAGTGAGAACTCTTAAGTATTCTAAAACTATGGAATATGTTATCTGTTTACCTCAAAATTTCTGTGAATTTTATTTCACTGGTAATTACAAGAATTATTACTAGACATTTCTGCCATAATTAATAGAAAGAAAATAAGACACACACGTATGCACTTCAGCTTGGTGCTTGTCCACACGCCGTTGATGGTGCAAACAATCTTGCGTGGTCCCGACACAGGAGTATATCCCTCTTTACAGGACAGGGCTAACTCCTCACCGGGACTGGAGAACCTCTGGATCCCAGACATCTCAATGTTCCCGCTCAGTTCAGGTCGGGAACAAACTGGAATTAGTCAGTTATTTCAATGAAAGTTGTGATTCGTCTTAAACCAGTAAGCTTAGGTGAAAAACAACCCGACATATTTACATTTTCCAACTATATAAGTAGAGCTTAACAGATGTCCAAAACTCTTTATATACAAAGCAGTATTAAATGTTATGTCAAATTTTTTCCCCCCTCCAATTACTATTGACAGAAAAAAAAAAAACTGTTTGACCACGAAATGTTTTCACTGACTTTAACTCAGAGCAGTGTTGAGGAAAAATAGTCATCGATCAGCACAAGTGATTAAACGTTTCCAAAAGTCCATAACAAAAGTTCAGACCCTTAAAACAGACTCGGGTAACTTTTCATTCTAGGATGTGTGAGATGAAAAGAAGTCATACCATTAAGTTGGGGTGTCACTGTCGTCACAAGCAGACCAGAGCACAGCAGAAACAAACGCTCCATCTTCTGAAGAGACGGACGGACAATCTCCTTCTCTCCTGCAGTCTGCCTTCGGCTTCGGACTCTTTGCCCCACTTTCAGCTGTTTGTGTTTCTCTCAGGGTAAACAGACAAGAGCAGCGTGAAGCAACTCCTTCAATAACATTTGGAATCCTTTCAAATGTTTCCAGGAAGTCAAAAAAGAAAAAAAAAAAAAAAAAAAAAAGCCCAGATGTTGAAATTCCAACACAAAACTCAAGTTTTTTTTCCCCCTCCTTTTAACTTTTTCATGTCAGACTGATGTAAGATTGTGAATTGAATTTAAAGTCAAAAGCTCTGACCACCCTGTTTCATATGAAAGAATTCAATTCCAGTCAAATGCTTTTGCTGTCATGCAACACAGACTATCCTGATGTTTCCAAGATTTTACCCCGCACACTCGCTCGGCACCATCTTTAAAGGCCACAGCATAAACATGAATACGTAGATGACTATGGCAGGCAGTTTTACCATAAATCCGATTTTTTTCTGACTATTTGTAGTAACAGGTAACTAAAAATGCATTTCCACTTGACAAAACTACATATTGACTATGTGGAATGGTAATTTAATTTATCTGCATTAACATTCTGACTCGTAGGAATAATAATTCAAGATATCTTCAATTGCATGTAAACACCTCTGTACTGCCTTTAAGCTGTCCAAAGAGTTGCCTGCAGAAAGAGCTTGGCAATGTGTGATATATAGTGAAAGCAACACTTTATGCTCTGGAAAACTGCTTCAGAAATCTGCAAATAGTTTTCGGTTTATTCACTCCTGAAAAACACAAGCAACTTATAAAAAGTTTTGAAAAGATATTTACATGATTAGTATAATAATTACATTTGCTCTTCCTTATTATTTAAGGTATGTCAATTTGTTTTTGTACAAGTGATACTTACTTTTATTAAAATCACTACCATTTCTTAAACTCTCACAGTTTGTTTTTATCTTTAATAGAATTCAGTATCTGGTGAGCCGCGGGATTTGTTCATTTTTCCTGTTAATGACAGTCCTGTCTGGAATAGTTATGCTAATTAGTTCTTGGGCCAGACCATTTGTTTGTCCACTTCAGGGTGGCAAAGTCTATCAATATTTTTTGAAAAGATGCATGTCTCTAGTTAATATTTTGGTATGATAGCCCTTCCAAAATGGTAGCTGAGTCATAGTTATCAGCTCATGAAGTAAACAAACCCTTTGGAAAAAATCTGTTTTTTGAGACTGGTATATGTCTGGTTTAGGCTCATGGTATGAGCATTTGTCAAAGGTCTGTAATATAGTGTTTATCATCTTAAAGGGGACACTCTGGGCTTTCATTTAAACCAGGTTTTGAGTCTCTCTGACCAACACAGAGGCCACTAAACCAACCAAAAATAATTGACATTTTTCCACACCTTTTGACCAAACTAGATACATTTCTTTTATCCCAGTGGAATCCAGGGACACAAGAGTTAACAATTAAAATACTCAACAGACTCTAAGGAGTCAGAAAATGTATGATATGCCTATACAGTCTGTCTATGGGAGGCGACTATGAGCTGTAATTTGAAGTTACAGACTTGGGCTATAACGTTAACTGGTTCTTTGGTGTGTGTGTGTCGGGAGGTTAGTGGGAGCCGTGTTTAGAGAGTCACTCGTGTCTAGTTTGTTAGTTATAAAAAAGTTAATCAGTAATAGTAGGAATGTACACTTACATAGATTTTAGGATGCTGTATTGGCTCATTTATCAGATTTTGTGAGTTTTTCCATCATGGGCTACACAATAGTTGCCCATGATGACCACATAGAGACATAGTGTCATGGCAGACTCTGTGGGAGGAGACCACCCTCATTAAATGACAAACTCTGAGGTAAAAATAATAATAATAAAAAAGATTATTTTCAGATGCTTAAGACTACTATTGACAGCATAATTCAGATTAATATATTACACGCTGCGAGGGCCGTTCGAGGCTGCTTGAAGCTTTAATTTTGGTATGAATTTGTTTTGTTGAATGCTAATGAAAAATATAAATGAACTGGATTATTTGGAAATAAGCCTGTATGTGTGCATTGAGCTGAAATGTAATTTACAGCCATTTCGCATTAGATGTTCACAGCTTCCATTTCTTTCAACATTTGATTAACACACATTTTCTTGGTTTGTTTTAATCATCTTTCATTTATTTATTTATTGCCAGTCTAAGTGAACAGAAAACAAAAGCAGGGAACATTAAGAAGGCGGCCCATGTCTTCCCCAGTTCGTGGCGCCGTAAGTTGCTCACGCAGGGTTCGGGGGGCTTGATGGGTTTGCGGAGGGTGGTGCCACGCACGTTCTGATTTCTGACGGGAGGTTTTTCGACCTTAGGTTGTACTCGATTTTGCCCGGTTCTACAAGTCAAAGAGAAGAAAAGCAAGACAAACACAGAAGCATTCTGCTGTTATTTAGGGGATGAAACATCTCTAGGACATTTGAAGAAGATTTTGCCACTGGTTCCATTGGCAGTAAACTGGACCAGTTTTAAGCAGAGCTTATCCAGCTGGTATTGACTCACGTTCGTAGCAGTCCGGGATGGGGAGGCTTCCGTCGTTACAGGTGCTGGCCACCGGGTAGCCACACTTTTCAGCTTTGTCCTTACAATAGAAGGCAACATTCTCGCCATGGAGCACTCTGTTTGGCCTCAGGTCTTCAATCCAGATCTTTCTGGCGTTGTAGAAGATGCGTCCTCTTTTGATTCCAACTTCGCAGGGAGCTGGGTTTAAAACAAAAACAAAAAAACAAAGGCAAAAAAAAGTTAAATATTTTCACCTGATATATATAAACAGCATTGTTGTTGCAGGTGAATGTTTTTTCTACGTCCAAAAATATCAGAGACATTCTAGCGTAGGATTCTCTTTAGAGCAGAGTTCGATAAATATAGAGTAGAGGCCTGAAGTGAGATCTAATTTTCTCATGACTCACCCCTGCAGACTGGCTTTGATGACCAGTTTCCAGTGTTTTGGCACTGGATCTCAGCCTCACCCTCCAGGGTATAATGCTCATTGCAGGAATACTTAACCTTCTCCTTGTATCCGTGTTGCTTCATCACGGCGAACGTGATGACGCCATTTGGTATACTTGGAGGAATGGGGCAGCTCACATCTGTAACGACAGCAACAAGGATGATTTTATTAGAAGGGTGGAATTTTGTATTTTCCAGGCCCATTGTGACATTTTATAACACAATCGAGTGCTATTTTAAGTCAAGTTAAAAGAAATCTGAATTTATAATTTAATGCCTTGAAATTGGGCCTCTGTCTCTTTAAGAACTCTGTCTCTTTGTGAAGCTCCGCCTTCAGGAAGCCATCACAACATCACTCCTTTATGGATCCTCAAAAAACACGTTTTTCAAGCATTGCATCGAGAAGTAGCTCGTATAATGAGCTCAGAAGAAGCGCAGCTCCAGCAGGTGTTTGCTAATTTCTGCTGGCTAGTCTGAAGGAGCTCTGTGAAGCGTAAAATCGGAAACTTGTAAACTGCAGTTCGGAGAAGGTGGGGCTAGGTCCACCCAGGCGTTTTGGGCATCTGAATGGTTGCCATGGGTGATTAAAGGATTTCTCAAACATGTATGAAAGAATCAAAGCAACACTCCAGGTATGTTTTGGATGGGGGAATAACATTAGAACATGATGTAAAGCTCAAAAAAGTTGATTTTACATAACACTGCCACCTTTAAACAACACAACTCTGACACGTAAGTAAAGAAGAAGATAAATCTTACATAAATCTTACAATTCAGACGATGTTCATACATCACAAGTCTGGATTTACCTCGACAAACCGGAGGTTCGGTTGCGGTGCCATCAGCCATGCAGGAGCCTCTCTCGTAACTCGGTGCTTTGGGTGGGTTGCACTCGTACGTCCAGCCTTGTCCATAAATTGTAGATGTTCCTGTAACGGCCTTGTCGTGGACAATCCTTCCCTCTCTTGGTGGCTTGGGCAGAGGACAATTCACGCCTGCGGGATCACAATCAGAACTTGATATGGCGACATTCATGTCATGAGTGAAAACATAAAAATAAGCTCTAAATATTTGAAATCTGTTTCTCCTTTTGTTGCTGTGTTGTTCCTCAGGGCTCAGTCATTGGGGCTGCTCTTTTCTTCATATTGGCATCAATTTTCAAGCAGGGGATTCTCAAATGTACAGAGCCTTTGCAATGAGTCGAAGAAAATCAGTAGATAAAGAGTGGCCTATCACAAGAAACCAAATAGTTGTAGTCCATGTCTTCGGGTGTTCTGTCTTTAGAATCATTGACTCCAGCATAACTTTCACACCTTTGTAAATATCCTTCAAACTGTTAAACGGGTACTTAAAAAAAAAAAGTATTAGTTGATTAATTTGTCTTTAGTCAAGTCAAGTTTATTTGTGTAACACATTTCAGCCACAGGGCAGTTCAAAGTGCTTTACACCATCAAAACATGATACAGTATCCAATTATGAAACGAGCAATAAACGCTACATTTTGTCAAACATCGACATCAAAATCATCATCAAAAATGTTGCCCAGTTTTCCACTTACTTGGAATCCAAGTTACCTATAAGCAGGTAGGGATTTTTAGCCTTGATTTAAAGGAACTCAGTTTTTCAGCAATCATGCAGTTTTCTGGAAGTTGGTTCCAGATTTGTGGTTGATTTAAAAACTGAACCCTGCTTCTCCGTTACACTAGATATTGTTTTATAGAAATGCGTTAAACCGCTTCGTTCTATCTGGGCCTTTTTAAATGCGCAAACAAAGTTGTTTTACCTTTGCAGAGAGGAGGTGGATGACTCCAGGTGCCATTGTGTAAGCACCTGCTTTCATTAGCCCCTAACATCACGTACCTGAATAATGACAAATACGCATTTCCGTGATGATCTGCAATCATAATGTGGGAGAATTTATATATATATTTTGTTCTTACCCGTCATCACATGAGAAGTTGAGCATGCTCTTATAAGGAGCCTCTGTCCTGCCTTTTGCAAATGGCTGCAAAGGCCTGGGTATCTGGCACATCTTGGCTGTAGAAAAGAAAACCACCACCTCTATCAGACATGTTCACGACTTAACAATAAGCTATCTTGAAAGATCATCATCAAGTTTTTTGAATTCTATCATGATTGCTTTTGTTGTTTGTTACACAAAACGGCATTTGGACATCATCAATTCGCTTCCCGCTCGCCGTTTTCGAGCTCTGTAAGATGCCAGCCACAGGATTTAAAAAGAAAACAGAAGCCGCAGCCTCGACTCACGGGAACACGCCAGGTTTGCCGGCGTCCATTCCCCTGTGGCCGTGCAGGTTATCCTGGGAGGCGTCGCCGTTGAAGGCGAGTAGCCCCGCTCACACGAGAGGCTCACGTCTTCTCCGATCTCGAACACGCGCTTCATGGAGGAAACATCAACGCCATCAGAGACACGAGGCCGGCCACAAACTGGCGGGAGAAGAAGGGAAGAAAGTGACGCCAAGCAGAAGAAGTTTGACTTAAGCCGAGTTACAAATTTGCAATTGTACCTTTTGCAGGTGTAACGGTTGTAAATATGGCTGCCAGGCTGAGAAGCAGCAAAGTGGGAGCCATCTTCTTTGGAGGTGAAATCCGCTCTGTGTTCCCCCTGCAGCCACCGGATCAGAGCCTTTTTGGATTCTGACTGCAGAGATGGCCTCCTCCAATCAGATGCAGCCTTAGACTGCTATCGATTAAGCACAAAGTTCACATGTGGCGTGCATAGACATATTTGACTAAATGTTGACAGATAATCTGGAAGAGCAAAGAGACAAAATCATGTGAAATCTTATCAAGTGCAAAAGAAGAATAACTCCATCGCAGGAATGGCAGACAAAAAAGGAGTTGTTTTTTCTTGCTGTTAAAACTACGAGTTAAACAGAAAAATCATCCAACTTGTATGTTTCATGTTTATCGGTTATAGCCCGTAGTCTCAGATCTGCAACTTAGAAAAAACCCCAAACTAGAATCTGGTGCTATTTTATTTGACTTCTTTCCCTGTAAGTTTTTAAAGGTTGCTGGATTGTCCCTGTGTCGCTTTGTGTCATTTCTAAGTATTTGTCTTCAGTGAAACAAGGGAGAAGGCTCTCCATGTCAGTGAACTTTGTAGGAATCCCAATTCAGTAAATCAAACACAGACACAAACTGAGTTTATTGGTGCAACACGTTGAAAAAAAAATATCTATAAATCTTAGAAAAAAAGCTGTGCAAAAATGATTTGAGTTAAGGTTAAAACTCAGTTAACAGTATGGTACAAAGATCCTTTTTCTGCTGTTATGAAACTCACTCCACGGGTTGTGTATAAAATATCGATCGACTTATCAATCTGTCAGATGATGCACTTCTTCTCTTTCTCCTGCTTTTGTTCATTTGGGAAATGAAAATTTCACCTTGTTAGCAAAAAGGAGAAAAAGAGAGAAAAAAAAATCTAAATGTATCTATATTTATTTAAAAATCCCAAATTATTTAGAGAAGTATTAATAAACTTGGGTTATGTATACCAAGACGCAAATTTGACCAGTGAAGCAATAAGAAAAGAAAATTGGGTGTGGACATAGGAAACGCCTCTAGGGGCGCTTCGCTAGAGGGGGCGCTAAATGATAGTGAGAAAATTCTTTCTATTCAGCATTTTCTGTACTTAACAACTATTTGTGTAAATGATGTGATCTATAACAGAAGCACCTTCATTTAACATATTTGTATCATCTTTTGAGAGATTTTCTGATCTAATTTCCAATCAGAAACATTAGTTGAATGTTTTTTTGGGGGGGTTTTGTGTGCAAAGGTCCAGATTTAAGGGAAACAAACATTCAGGCTCGCTCTTTACAATCGAAGCCTGAACCATGAACTCCACTCATATAAAGTACGTTGGATCTGTTTACTTCACTACAAAGTCAAAGCTCATCTGGCATCAGCTCATATTTTAAATTAGCCGTCGGTATTCGTGCTGTAACTTGACTGACAGATAGTTGTGGTAGTAATGCATCATGCTCAGGGCTTCAGCATATTTCCATAAAACAAAAGAAACAGTGAGAAATATTCCAAACACTTTTTCACACGGTAAAAAAAAAAAGAAGAAGAAGAGGTTGGTTCTATTTCCTGCTATGGTGGGGAAAAGCAAAAGGAGTTATTATCCACAGGACAGATGCAACAAACCTACGTAATAACTTCGATATTTTCTTATTGATGTCATGTGTGTCAGACAGAATATGCAACGCCATGTTTTCCCACACGGTGACGCCCCCAGCCGCGGACCCAAGGCCTCCTCCCTCCCACGGCGGATCCTGTTGCGTGACATCAGCCGGAGCGAGAAAGGAGGAAGAGCAGCGTGGAAGAGTCAAGTTAAGCAAAGGCGCGCAAGTCCTCGAGCGGAAATTGGTTTTTCAAAATAAATCGAAAAGAAAAAAAACAACAACAGACGGTTGTGAAAATTGAGAGGGGGCTAGAAAATAGCTGAAGTTGTTCGGTTCATATGTAAATAGGTGGATTTTCAGAAGGTTTATTTAGATTAGAGTTCAAAGGTTGCTTTGTTGTGCTTTCATGTTTTGTATTTCAGAGGATTTTTTTTAATCAAAGCAGGGAGATTAAAAGCTGCAGAGATGAAGGCTAACACACAAACATGGACCTCAAAGGGGTTTAAATATGGATTCATTGAAACACATTATGCTGCATTAGATTTTAACACCTGATTAAATAATACATTTTCACAGGATCAAACTTAACAGTTGAACATAAAAAAACCCCATTTTGTAGTCTTCAAGGTAAACACAGGTGATTTATGGTTGTATTTTAATGGTGATATATGGTTGAAGATCTAAGTTCCTCCCTTAATGAGGATCACTTGGTTAAATTCGGACAGTTTACTGAAGTTACTTCCACACTTCCAGCAAAGATTTTAACCATAGAGTCTTGGCAAACTGGGAAGAAGTTGCCTCGATCTGCTGTTTGAAGCAGCCAATCAGACCTTCACATAATGAATATGTTTTGCTGATGTGCTTCAGCATGGAAATGCAAAATTATTTATTAAAATATGAAATAATTATACTTTTTTAAAAATGAAATCAATACATTTAATTTAAGAAATAAATTATTTCTCATTAAATTCATATTTTTTCATTTTCTTAAGGATGTAGCGCTAAATAAATGAACAATATTTTTATACATTATAAATAATATCTATATATCTCCATCAATTATAGGAGGAACAAAATAAATAAGGAGACATGACAAACAACATGATCAACTATAATAAAAAATACCATTAGCAATATGTACGTAAGAAATTTAATTTAGCAAAGGTCAACAAAAAAACAAAAGAATTAGGTTAACAGAAAAATAAACACATACAAGCAAAAATTCACATTTTTGTTTTTACGGTGCCATGTATATTATTCTGAGAGACTTTTTGTTGGTAGAGTCTTATATATAGGAAAAAATAAGATGAAACCATTTAGTCCGTCAAGGTGGAAATTTTCCTTCAACTCTAAAACAATAAAATAAAACACAT
This sequence comes from Alfaro cultratus, assembly GCA_903066825.1. NCBI lineage: Eukaryota > Metazoa > Chordata > Actinopteri > Cyprinodontiformes > Poeciliidae > Alfaro > Alfaro cultratus. The sequence continues at coordinate 2,126 of CAEFZX010009760.1, read as the reverse complement.
TCATAGATAATGAAAATGTTTTGCTGAAAGAGCATTCCCAAAAAAGGTGGATTAATGTTTCTTGTTCGATGTGACAAAAGGAACAAAGAGGATCAATATTTAGGATATTTAGTCAGTACTGAATTTACAGGGTACACCGAAAACTACAGAATTTGTTAAAAACTGTGCGCTGCGCTGAAGTATATAAGAGAGAGAAGTTCAAATACATGCTGAGAGTGAAAATCCTTCCTAAACTTGAAGATTTATCACAGATTTCAAAAGAAAATAAAAACGGGAGGCCTCGAATAACATAGGAAATAGCGCCCCCTTCACTTCCGGAGTGCAATGGTCCCATTTCCAAATAAGGTATGAGACTGACCGTGGTCCGTCCCGCCCCTTTCTGTTTGCTGCAGCGAGGTGTACTTGCAAAAAATGTGTATAGCACTATATGCCATGCGCCACATTATGGTAAAAAAAAAAAAAAAAAAAGTCTATTAACATTTTCTGTATTTAGCAGTTGTTTGTGTAAATGATGTGATCCATAACAGACACAGCCCTATAATGTATATAATGGCGGAAGGATATGTAAAGGGTTGCATTTATCCTATCTTGTTGGAACCGGTTGGAACTGCCAATTTGTTTCTTTAAACTTGAAAAAAGTAGTACTTTTAATTTGAAAGGACTCAGAGGAAGCAGGGAGTCTCACTGCTGCCACCTTGACGGATCCGAGCTGTCAGTGTCAGTGGAGCAGCGACAGGCAGGGAAATCCCTCAGACCCAGTAGGTCCAGTGTCTCCAGTCAGGACCGCCGCTTCGCTTTCTGGCTCGGCACTGACAGGCTCACTTCGCACTGAGGAACGAGCCCGGACGCAGCAGGAAGCTTTTGCATTGATTGGTGTTTTATATATATATACATAGAAAGAGAGAGAGGAGGAACGCGATGGCAGATGCAAGTTTTAACGAGTCGTCCACCGCGGACGTCGCGAACAGGTTTGCTCGAAAAGGCGCTCTGAGGCAAAAGAACGTCCACGAAGTGAAGGACCACAAATTCATCGCCAGGTTCTTCAAGCAGCCGACTTTCTGCAGCCACTGCACCGACTTCATCTGGTAAGCCCTCTGCTCCGTCTCCCACCTCCAACCCGCCTGTTGCACAAATATCGAATAACTTTAGTCGAGTCCTTCTCTTTGCTCGGTGTGACGTAACTTCTGGAGGGTCGCGACACCGGTCCAAACCCGCAATCCCCGCACGTCTTAAAAACACTTTCCAACGCGCTAGGGGATTGCGTGTGATTAATTTTTTTATTTTTTGCCCTACTATTGAATGGGAGGAGTTGTTGCTGCTGGCTCGTAGAAAACAATAGTAATAGTAAGCTGGAGGGAAAATATTCACTGAAAAATACAATTTATGCCGGATTAGATCCTGTGTCAGATGAAATCAGTATATTTCTCTCTCTCTCTCTTTCTGGGAGAGACTTAACTTCATGAAAGTCTCCTTTGCATTAGACTCCACTCCCCTCCTTATCTTAAATCTTGAACAAACAACCACAACGCAGCTCCTTTGATTTTGGCCTCATTCAAGCATTTAGGATGACTAACTTGCAGCCATTCCACGCGTGCATTGCACACAGTTCAACCACTGAAGTCGCTGATATTGAATGGCAATTTTTTTTAATAATTTTTTTCCTTTTGAACTTGTAGAATCAGGCCCATGTGGAAAGCTCCATGTGCTCATGTTGCACATTCTGGAAGAGGGCATGGCATTTAAAAAATCCTGCCTTTTTAGTGGAATACTTGAACTAGACAAATCACTTTGGGTTCTCAGTTAAGCACTTAAAAAAAAAAATTGTATGTTGCAGAAGGCACGCCCATGTTTAAAGTACTATGTTCTTTAAGGCGTGTGTGTGTGTGTGTGTGTGTGTGTGTGTGTGTGTGTGTGTGTGTGATCTCATGCCTTTAAGGCAGTGTGTTGTTGGCAGGCATACATGTGCCACTCCTTTTGAGTTCAGCATGCCAGCGATATGATTCAAAATGTGAAATCAAACAACTTTATTTTGAAAGGGAAAGCTCCCATCGTCACACACACACACACACACACACACACACACACACACACACACACACACACACACACACACACACACACACACA
>CAEFZX010009757.1:0-55983 GCA_903066825.1 Alfaro cultratus | reverse complement strand
AATTCAGTAATGTTGATGGTTTATCTTTATGAAGCTGGACTTGGTGATTTGCTTTTGCTTTCGATTATTGTCTTCTGTCTAACTTGTTAGAGCCAAAGCCCACAAACTGATGCCAGATATTCTTTTTTAGGATTTCTTACTATAAAGCAAAATATTTGACTCTGAATTATGCTAAGTTGTCCAGATCTTGAAGCAGCAAAATTACCTCAGACTATCACAATACCACCACCATACTTCAGATATGTTTCTTTTCTAAAATGCTGTCCTAGTTTGTGAAAGGTTTTCAAGGTACCAGTGGGTTTTATTCAACAGCAACTGGACAGAAAGAAGAGAGAGACAAGAGGAGAGCCTGTAACAAATGTCTCAGGGCTGAGAAACGAACTGTAGACTGCAGTCTCTGTCTGTGAAGCTGAAACATGCAGCGCCCCTTGCGGTATTAGTTTTACTACAGAAATAAAAGCAGTATGCCAAAGTCTTGGGGACAATCAATATGTTTTAGAAAATGTGACATGGGTCATTGCGTTGTTTGTCACCAATGGTTTTGGCCTTTGAAATCCACCAAGGATTTCCTTACCCAGTCTCTTTCTTTTTGGTGATTCAAAGACACCAACCTTAACTGAGGTGAGTGATCCCGGTGGTAAACTTTGTTTGTGTTAGACAAGGACTCACTGCGTCTCAGTTGAGTTGTGAAGCCTTAAAATGGCGTTATAGCTCTTTACAGGCCAGACAGTTACATACAACACCAGGCGTATCGTCACCAGTACTTTGTGGTAAAAACTGGCGAAGGAACTTGGCAGCAGTGTGTTGAACCCCAATCAATGCCAGGTTCACCTTGAGAAGTCAGGACATGCCAACTCATATGCAAAACACCTTGATTTAAAATGTGCTCCATGGGGACAACTGGGCACTGAGAGGACAAGGGAGACATGAGTAGAGAGAGGAAAGAAAGAAAGAAAGAAAGAAAAAAGGGAGGGAGAGATCCTTCCTGTTGCCACCTGCCACCCTGAACTCTTGCTGGCAAGCTGCATCTAAAACTGCACTTGACAAATGAGTAGAGGGATTTAGAGCAAAGGAAGTCCCTGAGCTACAACACTAACTATGCACATATACTGATCCACAGAGAATAAACGGGAGGGCGGGTTTTGGCGCATGTGTGAGCGAAAGGAAGGCAGACAGAAAAAAGGCTGCAACACTAAGCCAGCAAATGGGGAATAAAGAGCTGGTGTCGAGCTAATATTAATGACCCTGTTATACATGAGTCATTTTGTAATTATATGTTAATACAAGAGGTCTACAGTGGACATCTGCATATCATTTGCACTTCACAAAGTTTTATCTTTTTAAAAGCAGTTAAAATAAACTTCTGTCTGTTGGAATAACGTGTCGACACACTAAGTGGACTTGAGGAAGCACTTGAAATTTTTGCATATGTTGTACTATTCGACTGAGTTATATTTATTTTTTACTGTCCTTCAATTTACTAAAGTGAATTATCAAAGTAATAACATCATTCAGTGATCATTTTGTTCCACAGTTTGTCCTGTTTTGCCATCTTCATCTTTTCAATGTCAGTTCATTCTCTTCTCTAAAATGAATGAATGTTAGGGAACTTAATATAGAACATTGTACTTTTTGGATGAGTGGGTTCATATTTTTACTATGCAACATTTGCGCAAAAAACAGGTCAGTGACTATAGTTTATTCTGCTCCATCGTTGGTTTTCTATTTGTCCCCCTGAAAAAACACACTTTGGGAGCTGACTGGTCTGACATGGACTGCTGCCCACGAGTTTCCTTCTGTACTGACAGCAGACCAATCATCTCACACCGCAAGCACATCCTGAATCACCTTCCTTTGTTTTGCAAGCAAAACAATGGACAAGCACAGGCGCATAAAGCAAACACGGTAATGGGAGAGTTTGAAAAGTCACCAGAAAAGGAAGGAGATAGCCTATCCTCATGTTTGGAAAAAAACACTTTTCAGCTTTTCCATTTTATTTATTTATTTTATTTTTTTTGTTTTCTTCAGCAATAGCTCTCCACGTTTACTGAAAAGACATTTTAATCAGAGATGAGATTCTTTGTACCCACTTACATTTTTTTCTTTGTATCCAAGAACTTTCAACAGAATGGAAAATGAGCAACACTTTTCTGAATAATGCACGTATTTCACCATTGCTGTGCTTCAAAGGTAGAGCTTGACAAATCAATGATAAAACCTTGCTACGTTAAGATTGTGTTGGCATGCATTCTGTTGCTACAAAAATGTTTACACCGATGTACCGCCACGTTTTGGAGACTTTTTTGAAACAACAGGTTCAAATGCTTGGACAGGACTTTGGTTGAGTACATTGAGAAATCAGTTTTGTGACCAGAATTAAACAATTTTTAATTAATCAGTCATTTGGTGTGTTTTATAGGTGTGTCTGAGTAGAGGCTTCCACATACTCAAATATATTGTGTGTACTTTGCTAGCTGCACAGACTCTGTGCACACACTCCATGGGCAGTTGACTTTCATAGTCAAGCGTACCAATTTCCAATGGAAAATTCCAATAATGCCTCATCCTGACCCAGAGTCTGAGGTATTTCCTCCCACATATTTTTATCTCTCTCTTATATTCCCTTGTTAGACGTTTCAGAGGACGTGTCCGGCGGACATCCTCTTCGTCTGCATGGAGTCCACCTTGAACCGCAGCGGAGGTTCAAGGTGGACCCCTGAGTACATGGGAGTCTTAAGTCTGCAACCAGAAGTTGCAGGATCATACATACTTTACAAAAACAAGATTGGTGACATAGCTTTTATTAGTGTGTCTTTACCTCACTGTTTGCCTGACGAAAAAAAAAACAAAAAAAACATGCCACTTTACACCCTTGAGATCTTGTGCCCCATAAACAGGCAGAAGTTTCCTCCACTGTGTGTCTTTGTGGAGGGATTTATTTCCCAGATTATTAGTAGTACAAGCAGATGTACGCACATTAGAAAAGAGGTCAAAATGTCTTAAACCCTGACTGTGTTGCCGTTCTGATCTGAATATTCAACATGGGGAATCTCTGCTACTTCCAATTTGCCCTTCATCTTGACATCTATTGAGTATCTGTGTACTCCTGGCCTTGTGCTTTATTATTAATCTGTCTGTCTGTATCTGTCCCTTATCAACCATCTCTACAACCTGTACAAATAACATGTGTTCCTTTGTCTGACCTGCAAAGATATAGGGGTTGAGGCCAAACAACTACTTAGTTCCCTTAGGCTTTGTCACTATTGCAGCAAATTTCTTCATTAATAGATATTTCAACAGAAAAAATGCACCAGTTCTATGCAAAACAAACAAACAAACAAACAAAAGACATAGTGTAATACAGTTATATCAGTCTTATTTAGTAGGAAGAAGATAGATTATGTTTTATCAATTCCTTCAGCACATTGTCCCAAAACTCCAGTGCTATGCAGCTAAAGCTCCTCCAGGACCTCTTTGTTTGCATGTTGGCCCTGTGTGGGTTTCCTCCAGGTGCTTCAGTTTACAGTCCAACTGCAGTTCCATTAACAAGAGGTTTTAATTTGGCTGCAATTTGTGGGTGTGGGCGTGGATGGTTGCTAGAGGTGTCAGTCAGAGCGACTGCAAACACCTGTGTGAAGATTCTTTTAAGTGTGATAGCAAGCCCAACATTTAATTAGAAACAGAGCAGAGTTTTAATTATAATGTTTACGCAACACACCAACCACTTTAGATTTTATCACTTGTCAAGTACTCATTTCACAGACAAGAAAAGTACTCTGTCGGGATGTGTTGACTGAGAGAGACAAAATGTGCTGCTGAAGGGTGAGAACAGGAGAAAGAACTGAGATCTGAGATGTGCTAATGGCCACAATTCTTCAGTTACATTAAGAAGAAGTTTTAAAAAAAGTAACTTGAAGTGTGAGGTTTTGCAAAAACTTAGTAAATAAGAACAGTGAAAAAATATTGCTAAAACACAACTGCTCGGGACTTAAAGGAATAATTCAGAATTTTGGAAGTGAGAGCTCGTTCATAAGTGATGAAAACTTAACTTAATGACAACAAATAACTATCTGGATCTATTCCACGAACCAAATAACATGAATATATACTCTATGTGTTTATATCCCAAAATATAAGTCATTTTATATTTATAAATATATAACATCAGGTATTACAATTTTTATGGGGAAATGTTTTGGTAATATATGTAAAGATATAGTGTTACATGTATGTCTGAAATATGGTAGGGTATGTTTTGTCTATGTGGAAATATAAATGAAATATATGCATCGATATTTGAGCAATTTATGGTAAAATACATGAAGAATATGTACAATTAATATACGGCAAGCTGATGTGGACTGTAAACTGCCACAGCAGCACTCAGGTAGTCTGACAGAGGTGAGGCTGACACTTTGCGCCACCAGCAGGCAAGACAGACACACAGTCACAGAGGAGGGCGGAGCAGGAATCTAACTGGCAAAATACTGATTGTATTTTCTGCCTTTAGCCTTTACTATTAACAAAATAGTGAATGAAAAGTAAAAATGACTCAACTGACAGAACTGGTAGAGGACTTAAAATGAACCAACGTCTCTTGACAGGAATCACAACTAAAACTTTGACTTCCTGGAGAAAGACACACTGAAGTCTGCAGACTCCACTCTCTACCATCTGTCTGATTAATCTTGTAGATGTATGCCTGCAGGTATGAAGTCACAAACAGGTTTGTAGTTGGGATGTCTAATCAGTGCCTCATTTACAGAGAATCAGTGGTATTGGTGCTTGACCTGATAGGATCTCTGCTGTATAATCAGACCTCAGAACAGTTTCTTTCCTCATGATTTGTATCAGCCTTTCATAATCGGTGACAAACTTCTGAACTGGGTTTAGCGCCATCCAGCCCAGCTAAATAGACTGAGGAATTGGACTGGTATAGCAGGTTGTTTGATAGACTTTATTGGCTTCATCTACATACAGATCCCATTTCTGTTCTGTTCATTGGGCATTCCACAGGGCTCTGTTTTTGTGCCATTGTTATTTCTCCTCCCCTCTAGGGCTACTTCTATCATTTTGTAAGGATATTTACTATTGTTATGCTGATGATATCCAGTTTTATTTCATTTTTTTTATTATTATTAAATTCTAAATGGTACATTTTACTAAATTGTCTGGATTGAATTAAAAGCTGGTGACAGACTTTTTCTTCCGGTGAATGACGAAAAATTGAAGCAATCATCTTTGCACCAGAAAAAAATAAATAAATAAAAACTGTAAAGAGAGCAGGTCCTTGGGCCTCTGGGTTACTTAGATAAATATTTGGAATAGAATATTTGGTTCTATTCTGGTTTTAGACAGGAAAGTTTCTGTTTTTTCTGTTTCTGCCATCAACAGATGGCAGAAACACAACAATGACACAACGACCTTGTTGTGTCATAAGGTCGTGTGATCAGCCCTAGTCTCACAGAATCAAAAATCTTACTTCATATGTTTGTTTTGTTGGCTCTAGATTAATGCAATGCACTGTATGCATGTCTAACATAAACCTCTAGACCTTATGCAATGTGGTCAAATGCATTGCAAATGTATACAGAGTATTAAATGACAGTTCTGCCATGTGCCTCCACTTCTGATGCGACTTCATTGGCTCTTGGTTCATTACTTAGTGCAATTCAGGATATTGGTTTAGAATTGGCCAGCTCTGCATGGACAGACTAGCCTACATCTCAGAACTTGTACATCCCCACACCACCATGAGGGCCTTGAGGGCCTGTGATCTAGACCTGCTGAATGTCCCTCATACTAAACTAAAAGAGACGCAGCTTTTCCTTCTGTGGCTCCAAAACTCTGGAGCTCCTTTCCTTTCCAAATTCACTTTTTCAACACCTTTTGCAATGAAGTCTAAATAAAAGTTTGATTTTGCTGTGATTGTGCAACGGTAATTAAAGTTGAATTTATTTTAAGGTTTTACCCACATCTTTACCAGAGCTGTAAGATGGTGCTCCATTTCATGCAGCACTGAAAGCATAAATTCCACTCCACAACCTCTAGTTGAATAATGATAACCAAATTATTCTTCCATTGGGTATGAATGTGGCTGGATGGGAGAGAATGATAAGTAATTCCCCTTGCATAAAGGCAGCTCCATCTTGGCTCATTATGTTTGGAAATGTCATCAATCAGGTGTAGATTCTCCTCACGTTGGCAGCTGTGCCAGTGATCACTATCTTGCACCTGCACTCACCAACATAAAACCACATTCACACCAGCAATATGTTTCTGCTGTTCTTTGACAGAAGATAAACAAAGCAGTGGGAGAATCAACATGACTGCAGCTGTGACAGATTACTGTAGAGAAAACTGAAAGAACCAGAGAGGGAATCTTGGTGCCTGAAGATAAAGGTAAGAGGAAGGTTATGTTTGGCGCTCTAAAAATATTTCACCTGCTTTTATTAACACAATCAACACAAACAGAGAATTAGTATGCTAAAAAGGCAAAATATGTGAAATGGTTCTGCAGTAAATGGGCTGTATCTGTACGTCATAAGGACTTGGAATGTATTTTTTATATTCACTTGGTTAAACCTCAAGCTTGTCCTCTCTCCAGGTCATCAACAGTCTTCCCTTGCAGCAAAGGAAGACTGTAATACTCTGTATATGCACAGAGCTTCATGTCCGCTGCCAGAGGAGCATATAAGTTACTTATATTTTTAAATCTGTTTCAGTTGTGGAAACAAGTACCTTTTTATCCAGAATGTGGCTCCCTCATGAATAAATACTTTGGGTTTTTTTTATATTCTCAAAGACCATCAAACTTGTAGACTTGGATCTCAGTATGAAACTAATCAGATCAGATGTTCTAACTGATGCTAAATCTGAATTTACACACTTAATGATCAAATTCATCCAAGAACTAAGTGAATTCTGTAAAAGTACTTTGAATTCATAGATTGTGTTCCATGGGGATACCATTATGCTGGTACCCCCATGGAACCAGCATAATGGTTCCACCCCCATGCTTCGTGGTTGGGATGTTGTTTTTGGGATTGTACTCACCCTTCTTCCTTCTAAAAGGAAAGAAAAGTTTATACTAAAAAGTTCTATTTCAGTCTCTCATGACCACATGACGTTCTCCCATGTTTCCCTCCCTGGATCATCAAGATGGTGATTGGTAACTTCAGACGATCCTGGACTTGTGCTGTTTGAGCAGGGAGACCTTTAAATCCCTGCCAATAAGTTGTGTTACTATGGTAACCTTAAAGACTGTGGTGCAAGCCGTCTTCAGATCAATGACCAGGTCTTCCCATGTAGTAGATAAGTAGATATCCACTTTTTCCTGCAGTAGATTATGAGTAACATATAAAACTGAATGAGTTATCAAAGTTGGTTGCGGCATACGCCGCAGGGAGGCAGGAACTGCAGCATGGCTGTGACGAAACACTCAGTGGAAGACAGCACCAATATGAACCAAAAGAAATAAGCTACAAAACTAGAAATTTATGAAATGGTGAAGGGCTCCATTAGAAATATGTTAACAATTTTGGAGTGTGGAGTGGAAAAGAAACAAATCGGCAACAGTCAAAAATATTGAAGATTTGTGAGTACCAAATCAGAATCAGCACTATCTATGCTTACTGGCAAAGAAAGGATGCAAATAAAAGATAAATATGTGCACACACAGTGTGTGTAATTACAGGACAGACAGCGAAGTAGAAGCTTTTCACAAATAGCACTCTGCAGTGCCAACCTAAAGGTAAAAGTCTTACCTTCAGATTCTTTAAAATACAGTTTGAGATTTATGAAATCTTCCTTTTATGTTTAAAAAGCTCAAAAAAAGATTTGGTCAAACTTAGAGGTAAACAAGCATAGCAGCTGCAATGTATCCTTGGATGTTTTTTATCTTGGTTTTTGGGGTTAAAAAAATAATTAGAAATCAGAATTTCATTGAGAATTTATTTATTTTTTCCAGACGAAGTAGTTCTGTCCAGCCAGCACTTCTACAATGTATCCTGGGATGTTTTTTTTATCTTGGAAAGATCTTTGTCTTTACACACCTGAAAAACACATAACAGCCCAAAGAACAGCAATTCATTCATCTCCTAAACCTAGTGGCACATACTAGTCTTATTATTTTCCAAGCCACTTGTCCTGACAATCCAAACACAGTCACTGTCATCCATGATATTCTCTCATCTGCCAAATAGAACAGCAGGTGATCTCATTACACTTGTCTAAGTTTCATGTGGGCAAAGAAATACACTTGAAAACAACTGCAAACCTCCAGCAGACACGTCACTGTCCAACTGCAGGTGCAACGTGATCATCCATCAAACAATTGTGTTTGCATGTTTGTATTATTTAGGACTGAACTACAGAGAAAAAGGTTTACACCGTCACCCATGAGTATAGTCTGTAACAGACAGCACACATAGAAACAGGTGAATGCCACATAAACCATTTATTCAAAACGTCCTCTCTGTGTCACTCATTTATACAAAGAGAATCATTTATCCTCTGACTTCAAACTACCAGATGTAGCTGTAAAACACTTTTTCTATGGTTCAGATGTATTCTCCTTTATAGTGTTTTATTAGCAAAGTAGGAGGCTTCCCTTTTTGCTTTTTGAAAAAGAAAAAATAGAAATATCTTGTCCTGAGCAGCAGTGCAGTGAAGAATTTTGTTGATGTACATAAAGGGACAGCTCAAGATTTTTTAGAAAGGGTTTCTGTTAAAATGTTCTAAGCAGTTATTGCTAACTAGTGGTTTCTCTTGGTGTTTTTATTAACTATAAGTCAAGGTTTACCGAACCCTGATGCTAAAGCTAATGGCTACACCGACAGGGGTCAAGTCCAGAGAAGACCTCTGTCATTAATAACTCCTGTTTAAAAACCATCACAGCTATCATTACGTAATGAACCTTTAATCGGTCATCATGTTTGGAGTGTGTAGCTATTTTCAGAGCAGCTGATGATTATGTACTTGGGAAATGAATGAATGCGCCACCAATGATCCTGTCTGAGAACAGAACACAGAACTTATGATCGCAGTGACGTCTCATCAAAATGGTAAAAACACAAACATCCAACTCTGTTGTCACAGACTTGGGTTTAAAACAACATACTTGTTAAATGTTGATACATTGAAAACGTGTAAAGTTAGATTCTTACCAGCTTTTATTTCAGTACACACAAATGCATTGGGAACATGTTCACCTTTATTCCAAATAGAAACTTGAATTATTGAGATTTGGTCTGGATTTTTCTCTACACGTTCAAACATTTCCTGTGAGAGACGGGGCACAACCTGGACAGGTTCCCAGCACATACATGTCAGCGTCCTGTGAATGACCAAGATAATATTTAATTGTAGAAGGGGTGTTGCTCATTACTGCTTCATACCTGTGTTACATGTCTTTTTGCACTTCTTGGTTTGTCTTTTGAAAAAAGCAAAGTTGATATGACTACCAGGTATATATTGCATTCCTTGAATACAATACAAAATACGCTGGAATCAAAATAATGATTTTTACTTGGCTATGATGTCTCGGTCTCTGTCTTGTTGTGTCATAAGGTCGTGTGATCTCTTCTAGTGTTTTGATGAACTCAGATTGAGCCATGATCTCTGGCTTAATCTGAGCCAGATTGAGCCAGAAGTTATTATGTGTTAGGTGGCATAAGATAAATATGGCTGACACACGTCCGCACACGCACACACACAAAGATCCTGTTCAACATTGTGAAATGGTGACCTTCTAGCTGTGAGGTCACCACACTGTGTATGGATTAAATCCATAACATTTGTCATATCAGTTTTGTAGGTGAAACATTTCTTTTCAAAATACCTTTAGTGGCACTGATATTCAAACTTGTTCAACCCACAAATGCAGACAAGGACAGAGGAAACATGAGGCATCATGCTGAGGCATCATGCATGCGCACGTTGAGTTAGAACAAGCCGTCCTTAGTTTTCATATTTGCTTCGAGGTCAGTGAATTTCTGCACCTGTCTGTGCAGATGAAGGAAATGGGTGTTTGAATCAAATCAGGAGAGAAAAATGAGCTGCCAACGAGGCGCCTTTTAAAAGAGCAATCACCATCCAGCAGGGATGGACTGCATGTGAAGGGCGCCTGAACACAGAACGCCAGCACTGTACTCTGCTGACAACACACACACATACACACACGGGATTCAAAACTGTTTATCATTTTTCACCTACAGAATAACTGACTTTAACTACAGCCATGTTTGAGGATATATAGGAGCAACAATGAACCGCTCTGATGAAAATTAATCCTTAGGAATGTTCAGGGAAAATATTTTAGTGTTTACATGTATTTAGTTCCATCTATCTTCCCATCAAGAAGCATTCCCACAGCATGACGCTGCCACCACCATGTATTACACCATGCACACACACCTTCTTCCACATCTTTGAAGCTTCCTCTGCGAAGCTTGCAGGGAAATTTTTACATTGAATCTTTATGTCTTTCTTCCAACAGTTTCCATACAGGCCAGATTAGTGGAGTGAACCATTTTTAAAGATTCTAAAAGATTTTCTTTATGTTTCCAAATTGTGAACTACTTCATTTAGGTCTGTCACACAAAATCCCAATAAAACACACAGATGTTTGTGGTTTTAAAATGATTAAATATAATGAAGTTTTAAGAAGTGTAAAAACTGTTTATATCAACACTTGATCGTCACAACTTTTTAAAATGTTTTTGACTAATTGGAATGTCTTTGATTTAATGCTGGATTTCAGGGGTTTAACATATGTGATGCCATACACAGTCAGAAAGAAAGCAATAATTTGGGTTATTTAGTCTATCATAAGAGAAACAAAATGTGGCTTTACTTTTCAAGGTCATATTTTCACCATGGTATTCAGAGGCTAAATAATATTTTGCTTGACAACTAAATATTTAGTTATCAAATATTTAGTTTGAAGCTAAATATTTAGCTCCTTTCTAAATATTTACATTGGAGCTAAATATGGTGAAAATATGATTTTGCAAAATGAACCCACATTTTTGTTTTTTTAAGACAGGTTTAATAATCTAAATTATTGCTGTTCCTTTTTGACTAAAAGTGTAGAAAAGGCAGTCTTATTGAAGCAGTAATTGTTGCAGAGATTTTTATTTTTTTTTCCAGTAGGCTGTCCAGGAAGCAAAAATAAATTACGATAAATCATTTATTTTTTATAAATCAGCTTCTTCTGAAAATGCTTGTACATTTGAATTTATTGAATGGATGACATGTTTAAAAAAATTCTGCAAGTCGTGTTGAATGAAGAGTGACTTTAAACGTTTGTGCTGCCCAGGCAGAGACACCAATTTGAAGAGTCTTCATTTAGAGCCAGGCTCCATAAAAGATAATGAAAATGTCACAGAGCCTTATGTAATTTGTAAGCTCTGACAGCTTTCCCACAGAGGTGATAACTATTGTTAACTGGTGACATTTATAAGCAATGAGAGTGTTCTCTTTAACAGGCAGGTCTATGTTAAAAAGGCCCAGTTACATGAGATAGAAATTTTCATTTGACAACAGCTTACGTAAGCTCTGTGTGTTTTATTGGACTTTTATAAAGATGTCAAAGCGGGACAAATGAGAATTTATTCATGCAATGAAAATAACAGGAGGATTTTAACCACATCATATTTTGACCATCGGGTGATATCTTTCTAGATTTTGCAGACAAAACATTTTGGGCGGATAAACTGCTTTTCGAATTGCAGCAAAGTTGTTGCAGATTTTTTTAATTAGATCCGCCACTCTGCTGAACAAAAGAGAAAAGTAAACTGCTGCTGCAATGCCTATATTAGCTCTGTTTATATTGTTAAATAGGACAGGGTTTGACTGACAGAGATAAAAATTGATATTTTATGCTGTACTTAGCTTATTAGTGCTGTTTCCCACTAAGTGACTGACTGGAGCTGGCTTTGAGGCTGACTGTAAATAGAAGATGTTCTCAAGCATCTACTTTATAAGGATGTGCATAATGAGAGCAGCTGTTGATGAATACATCAACACTCCCTCAGAATTTGTTGTGCACCTTACAAAAGCTGACATGTTAACTTGGAAAACGTATGGCTGCTGTGAAGCTGAACATGCGGCAACAAATGTTTGCTGCACTGACAGCAAACATTTGCTTGGTTTTGACAAAACCAAACTTTCGGCAAATTAAGACTTCATATTTATAGCTAATTGTGGATTCCAGTCGCTGGTGTTTAGACAGTTCCAACAAGTTAATTGTTTTACTTTCTAAACTTTATCAAAACCCTGTAATTAAGGTGAACTATCTATGGATGATTTTTGAAGGAGATGTCTGAGGGAAGCCTGTATCAACACAAACTATTTCTGTGCAGCACTGAAGATAACCCTGCTGGTTATTTAAAGCAGGGACTCCCAAACCTTTCCACACCACGGCCCCCACAGAGCCAGAGACCCTCTCTGCGAACACACAGTCAATGCTACAAAATATGTTAAAAAACAAAACAAAAACAAAAAAAAACTCATTTTATTTACTATTCAACAATCTTAACATTCATTTTGCATTAATGCTGTGTTATGTCAAAACTTTGTTTTATTCCAAGCAATCAATTTGATCTATAAAGCACCCTTCATGTTGGAGGAAACTCACTGGAAACACATAATAAAAGGTATTTCTGAACTGGGTTTGAACCATCCAGGGTCACAGTCTGCAGGTGCAAATACCAGAGTTGTGAAGTAAACTGAAACTGATGGGATTCTCCCTTTTGCTCCAATCTTTGTAAGAGGACTGGTGGATATTAAAAGCAATGTATCTTCATCTTTTCTTCACTTCCCTGGACTAACCAGGGGAGTCATTGCTCATGTTCTTTGGTTAATTTCTTAATTAAATAATAATCAGAATGCATTTTGATTTGATCTCGATTGACTCAGTTTTAACATGCTGCCTCAAACGTTTTGATTTCAGATGGCCTGGAGTTCTGTGGCAGAAGATTTTACTCCCCTCTTTTTTACTACAAAAGAGGGGATTTTCATCACAATCCCCTCTTTTGATAAAAAAAAAATAAAAATGTCATATTTTATATAGGCTAAATCACATCAAATGTTATTTCATCCCCACAGTTCTTATGGCTTTTCACACCAGTGTCCTCCACAAAAGTTTCTGACGGTTCGTCAGAAACTTTTCTGTTTTTTGCCTTGCAAGCGAAACATCTTGATGAATTTGACTGGCTCTTCTGTAGTTAACAGTCCCTGCGGCTGGAAGTTGGCCCCCGTCTCTTTAACAAACAAAATCAAATCGGAGCTTCTGGGGTTTAAAAGTGCAACTCAAAGTAATGTGTTCCTAATGGTGAAGTCAAATTGTTTCTTATTTCACAATATGTGTGTGAATGTGTGTGTCATGTGGGATGCTGTGGTACAGTGCATGTGTTTGGAATAAAGGGTGTAAAATTCACATTTTAAGGATTCCTTTGCAATGAAGTCACATTATTGCATTTGTTTCTTTCTCCAGTCCCAGTTACATGACCAAGAAAGACACTTTTACTCTACCTGAGTATTAAAATGACCAAATATTTAATTCAAGGTGTTCGAGTGATTAGTGGGACAGACTCAGCAGCCCTACCTTTGCAATGGTTTCGTGGAACTTGAACAATGGGTCGAGTGTTTCTGGCGACTCTGCAGAGAACTGGGCCTCTGACAGGAAACCGGTGGTCTGAAGAGCAAAATGGAATCGTTAGACATGATACAAATAAAGCTTATACATTTTGTCAATTAGTCTAAACTAATTTCAGTCACTTTACAGGTAATTTGACCTCAACAACAAAACTCTTCAATACAAACCTTGGGTCTTTAAACATAACTATTCATACTTGACTATGAAATTATTATTTATTTTACAGTTTTTTTTTCAGTTTTTTTGTGTGTTTGGTGTTGCTGTGTGAGTAATTCACAGAATATGAACCAAAGATCCTGACAGAAAATTCATAAACAGTCACAATTAAACCAAACTGGGGGCTAAGTTTGTCATTGTTACTATGGTAACGGAGCCTCATCCCAACCAAGCACTGCTTTGGCGTGTTGAAAGGAAGCTAAAACGATTCAGAACATTTTGGCTGTATTCAGACTTACAGGGCCTCACTCTGAGCACACACCTGTGGATTAGCACCCCGCGCACCTCCTTCCAGCTAGCTCAGAGCCATTAGCCTTAGACAGGCAGTGCTAAAGAGCAGGCCAAATCAAGCACTCTGTGTTATACTTCACAGGGCCAGCATGAATGGCCAGGGAGAACTGAAGGTTTTAAACAAAAGAGCTTTAGCCAAGATCAAAGACACCTGAGTTTCATTCCCATTAGAGGCCTTTGTGTTGCTAATCTACACCTCACTTCATCTTTCACACAACAGGAGCGCGCCATGCCTTCATCTCAGCTCTCATGCCTACTATTTTTCCTTTCTGCTTTTTTTTTCTGGTAAGAATTTAAATTAGAATTGCAAAGAAATATATCATTAGAGGTTCATATGAACAAGCTGCTAAATCAGTTAGCAGATTGGGTTATATCTCTATGTATGACATCTATTCCAGTTTCAGTTGAATTTGAATAAAAGCAGATGCTATTCTTACTGATGTGGTTGATTAGCTAATTACCTGAACCAAACATTTCATTTAAAGAAGGTGAATATTGAAATCACTACCATGGTCATCAACTTTACTCTTTCAATAGGACCAGCAGGATTCCAAGACAATGTTGATGGTATCTAAAAATAGGAAGGCAGGAGGAAGTTCATCTTTTTCTGTCACCTGTGTATTGCTTTTATCTACTAACATGCTTCACAGTTTAATTTAAAAACAAAGTATTATGTATTTCCAGGCACATTGTACTTTTCTTTAGCACAATCAAGTCACTATGTAATCTTTAGTTGTTATAAAAAAGCTAAATACATCAAACATGACTTATAGTTTCACACATTGAAATTGGGCCTCTGTCTCTATAAAACTCCGCCTTCAGGAAGTCTTCACAAGATGGCTCCTCTATTAACCCTTTAAAGTTTTTACCAGCATTTCACTGAGAAGCAGCTTCTATAATGAGCTCAGCAAATGAGCAGTTTCACCAGCTGTTTGCTAATTGCTGCTGGCTAGTCTGAAGGAGTTGAGTGGGGAAGTGGAGGTAAGGGCTGCTCTGTGAGGTGAAAGCTTGAAGTTTGGAGTCTGCAGCTCTGCAGAGGAGCTGCGCCTCAAAGGCGGGGCTAGATCCAACCAGCTGTTTTGCACAGGTGAATGGTTGCCATGGAAATTAAACGTTAACTTTTCTTCTTAGATTTTATAAATTTTTGACAATTTATTCAATACATACATTCAATACATTCAATTGACGTAAAGGAACACATGATTTGCAACTTGTTGACCTTCTTACTGTATGAAAATGTTCTGCATGTGTTGCATGAAAATACATGAAACTTAAGCATTTTGTCATGTTTAGTTTAAAATCTAAAATAAAAAAATGATCAAACTGGAATAGGATTGAGATTCTCTAAAACACACTTTGACATAAAAACAGAAAATGTTCTTTTTCCCCAGAAAAAGTTTTTTTGTTTTTTTTTTGTTTCACCCAAAATGTTAAAAATCTTGTTTCATCTTTTGAGCTCAAAGGATTTTGTTTTTTAAATCTCATTTCATTGGCTGGATGCATATCTACTCTGTCAGTTTTAATTCTAAGATTTGCTAATGTTTTGGAGATGCTGCATTGATAATATAGAACTTATAATCTATTTTCAAAGTAAAGGGATTTCCACATTTTCCCAGCAGAACGTTTGTTACTTTCAATGACTCTAAATTGATGCTGTTGTCTACCTGGTTTTTCCCACAGGCCGTATTTATTTGGTGACTATATTAGACTGGCAGTAATCAAGGTTTGTGAAATTAAAGCGAGCATTTGATTTTTTTATCAAGTTTAATTTTACATAATTTGAAAACTGCTTTTTGTTATGACTAAGGTTGTCTTTATCCAATATTATGATTTCTAAAAAAATAAAACAATGAATAAAATGAATTAAAACCACAAAGTTGTTATTGATTAACTGCTTGTGAGGCCTAACAAATTCTCAGATATTCACATCAGTTAAATTACACAAGAAAACGGTTGCATGCATCCAGAAATACAATATATTGAAGAAATTGAAGAAATACTTTAAAATCATATTTGGCAGAAGAAAACAGGGGAAAACAAACAGTTCAGCTGATACTCAGGACAGAAGCAGTTGAGCGAAGGAGAGAGAGATAACAACGTTAGAAAGAACAAAGGGAAGGAAGAGTAAAAGACAAAAAAGGGATGATTAAAAAAATCTTTGAGTGTTCATGAGGTTAATGTAGTGA
Source organism: Alfaro cultratus (assembly GCA_903066825.1). Taxonomy (NCBI): domain Eukaryota; kingdom Metazoa; phylum Chordata; class Actinopteri; order Cyprinodontiformes; family Poeciliidae; genus Alfaro; species Alfaro cultratus. The sequence goes on along the minus strand of CAEFZX010009757.1, from coordinate 39,630 downwards.
ATCCTTGTAAAATGAAGACCCAGACAAACATCCACTTTCATCACAGAACGGGTGCGAAGCAAGGAGAGGCGCTGCATCGCTGCGCTTAGTTCCACCTGAGCTGGATTGCCATTGATTTTTATTTTTTTTCTCTGCCTCTCGTTTCTTAGTGAGGATCCCATCTGTCCATCTCCCTTCTCCCCGTCTTTCCAGGTGCTGAATGTAATTGGATTTTCTCACTGTAAAACTGTGTGTTTTAAACTCTGCTGGAGCTGGAGCTTGGACAGCCAGTCAAGCTTGGAAGCTAAGCTGAAAACAACAGATAGAGCGACTTCCCAACACCTGCCATTAGTAAACAATTCAGTCTAAACATAGATATCTGCTTTTGGACTATCATTTTTTAAAGATATCTGTTTGTGAACGCTAAGTAACTAAATAGAAAAAAAATATTAAAGCTGCCAAAGTGAAAAGTCAAACTGACCACAGTCAATACATATTATTGAAGCTCAACATTTTACATTATTTGAAGTCATTTTGTTGACATTTTTATCTTGAAAACACAAAAACAGCCCAGGCCACACGCCGGTAAGACCAGATGTTTACATACACTGTAAACCTTCAGTTTCTCACTGTCTGACATTTATGTGAATGCTTTACTGTTTAAGGTCAATTAGAATTACCATAGTTATTCCTATTTTCTAAATGTCACAAGAAAAGGCCATTTTAAATTAACTTCTTCAGTCAGAAGCTTCAACACACTATCACCTTGCTTCTAGGTAACAATGCAAATTCCAGATAATGTCATGGCTTTGTGAGCTTCTGATAGGTTAACTCAGAATGCAACAGGAGGTAAATCCTGTGAAGGACGTTTAGGACAGCAGCTCAAACACTCTGCTGTGTTTAGGTGTGAAATGAGCATATTAACGTCGAATCAAAGGCAAAAGTTCTCATGAAGATTCTGGCCGAAGCTGGTAAAAGAAGAGCGTTATCCTCAACGAAATAACTGTTGTACCAACACTTGTTAAAAGGCCACTCAAAGCAAAAGAAGCCATTTTTTGAACAGCAACACAAAGTCAGCATAAACATTGCAGCCAGATTACAGGTTGAAAATGCAAAGAATCGTTTTTGGAGACAGTTCCTGCAATCTGATGAAACATCATGTTGAATGTTTTGTTGAAGGAGCGACTTGTCAAGACTGGCTTGCTTTGATTATTTGATCCTTTCTCCATTATTATTATGTTCCTTATTTCTATTATATCAGCCTTGATTCTAGTTTTACTTTACTTCGGTTCCAAGTGATTCTAGTTTATTATGTTTATTCGTAGTGCATAGTTTTGTTAGTCTGTGATTCATTTTCATATCTCCTCTGGTGTGTACTCTCCCTCAGTCAGTCAGGCTGGTCCATTGTTCCAGCATTCACACTCCCAGTTTTTATTCACGTCTCTCATTCCTCCTCACTGGTTCCTCCTGTTGAATCCTGTTCATTTCCCCATTCCTTCCCAGTGCAGGGTTAGGGTTAGGGTTAACCCTTCCTTTTCACTCTGGATTCCTGTTTTTGTTTGGCTCTGGCTCCCTGTGATTCTTTAAGTCTCTTCATTTATTCAACACCTCTGCCTTTGGGTCCTAAGTCAACACCATTCACAACATGACAAGATAAGTGCACTTCATGATACATGTGACATAATTACACTTTTTTTTTTTCTTTTAAATAGCTACAATTCTATCAGACTGGATAAAGAGCCACTCGGCTCAATTATAAACTGTCCAAACCCCTAAAAGCATTTCCTCCTTCTCATTAATAGTAAATGTTTAACATTTCGAGGCCTTGGTTTGCTTTAACCATCAGCTCAACACCATTCCTGCCCCGACACCAACAGAACCACTAAAGGTTCGAAAGCTTTCACGTTGGAGAGGTTCCATTACCAGACTGCCCTCAGTAACATTTGGTAGGTTCATAAATATTGATGGGGTGTGCTCATGTACCATTATACTTTATTAAGAGGAGGAAAAATGTGTGTAAATTTGCTAGTAGAAAGTGTTAAAATAAATGAGATATAATAAAAACTTTGTGGTTCTTTTCATTCTATTAAATGTCCTCCAGCAAATTAAAAATGATCTGACTGAAGCTGTGTGCTGAGACAAGATCGTGCCCTGGCTTTCCAAATATTGGAGGAGTTCTCTCTTGTTCACTTTCACCCATTGCAGCATCTGCTTCTTGAGTTTTATGCTTCAGGACATTAGCAAGGTTGGACAATTAAGGAAAGCCAGCAGTCTGAGATAAAAATCTGATTACACCACCTTTCCACAAAACTGAGGTTTTTACTTATCACAAAATAGTAAGAATTACTTGGTAAGTAACAGGCTGGAAAATGATTTGAACTTTTAAAAACACATAAAACTTTTATATTTCACTACTTCTTAAACAAAATGTGTGTAAAAATGCAAGTACAACAGGTTCAGGTAATTAAATGCAAAATGTGAATATTATTATTAACTCTTTATCAAGGTGAAAATCTGAGAAGTTGTCCATCATCTGACTTTGGTCAAAAGGCCTTTTGAGAACAAAGAAATCAGCAACATTTTTACTCAATTATGTTAATTTTAAGTAAAATTAAAATGTAATAAAGAAAATGTAAATTAGCTATTTTTTCTTCTCCAATCAGGCTATGCAGAGTTTAATTTAATTAAATATTGATGCTTAATATGGTAATAATAAACAGGAAGTAGAGCTCAATACAGAGTACAGTTAAGGTGCATTCTTTGTTGGCAGAAAATAATAATAAAACAAGCCATGTTTCAAATGAAATATTATACAAAATCATTCTCTGGATTCATTTTACAGTCCTGTCTCAGAATTTCAATCGTATTTGTTGGAATTCTGGTCTGTGTGTGAGATCTGTTTTCAGAGAAGCTCTTTGCTGGGAGCTCTTATGGCAACTGTGTTTATTAACACAGCGCCGATGCACAACACGTCATCATAAGGGACTTTACCAGCAGAAGTTCATTCAATCCAGTCATATATTAATTCCAATTAGCAATCTATCAATGCAGTCAAGCTCAGCCATTTATTCAAATTAGTTAAACAATGTTTGACTATGACGTAAAAAAAAATACACATGGTTTCCATTTTGTTTTTACCAGTTAACGTCTGAAAAGTGTCAGCCCTTTTGATCGGATATCTCTTAGTGATCAACTGCCTTTAAAAGACACTACAAATAAATAAATCTCTGACATATTCTTTCATTATTGCAGCAAGTAGAAATAATTTTGATAATTCTAACTGACTGGAAACAAGGGCAGTTTGGTCTGATTTAGCCTCGCTCGGCGAGAGAAAAAGGCGTATGTGAGTTTTTTATTGAGCGTATGTAAACTTCTGGACTCACTGTAACTCGGCTGCAGGGATTTGAACATTTTCAGCTGCACAAGGATCAATCCAACTGAAAAATTTTACAACCTGTGTCAGGTTAGACATTTCAGTAGTAAGTGAGACAATAAAACATAAAATCTCCTGAGAGAACACAAACTTTAGTGGAGGATATTTCTGGGCTCTGATATTTAGAAATATATAGTCATGTGGTACCTCATAAGAAACCTTGGAAAATGATTAGCATTTCAACTGCAAAAATCAACCTCCAGTGAATTGTTTTTAATGAATAAGTGAAAAAATTGGGAATTAACTTCTATATCGAACCTCAGTGCTAAATCATTGTTGAAGTAACATTACTGTGACTAAATCAATAGCAGTATTTGCATCAAACCATCTATGCCTACTTAACATAACTCTTCCGGTGACCTTTACAATTCAGTGCCTGTCTCTCATAGATATTGTGGAAATTAAGACCAACACTCAGTGCAATCTGAGGTTTTGCATTATCAAGGCTCTCTTCAAACGACAGGGTGATAATAGCTTAGAATGGAGCTTTACAGTAATCACAGAGGCAATCACTGTATCCATCATTATGGTGATTGCAAGGTAAAGTTTAAAAATACTGCGAACATTACAATTAGTCGTTCTCAATGGGTACTTGCACATTCTTGATTGGCTGACATTGACATTTAATGCTGCATTAGCAACAGTTGAGGAAGGCTTCAAATTTCGGGTGATGAGCTGCATTTCTGGAAAGGTCTGTATGGGTCCATTCAGCTGATGTGGAAGAAAGTGTGATGAATCAAAAGTAGGAAAATGAGGCATTTATGATGGAAGACAGCCTAATTTATTAGTGGACATATTTAGATTAGAACAGAGTCTGCGGCCACCAAGAGGAGGAACTCACTGCTCTTTGTGCTCTTTTGTTTTAGCCTTTCAGTTTGCTGTTATTAAGGGATCATGCCCCAAAATATGTCAAACAGAAGACATAAAACATATTTTTCTGAATAGGGTTGTCTATGAATTCACTTAAACAAAGCAGACATGTCCGTCTCCTCAGACACAGTGAAGGTTTTTAATATGGGCAAGAACGTAGTTTCCCAGGGTGGCATTAGAATGGGTTGCCTGCTTCCTTACACAACCAGCAACGTTTAATAAAATATCCTACTATTCAGTTTCTACCATTAGTTACTCACCAAATAAATAACTAACAGTTAGGTACTAAGATAATGTAGATATTGAATTAACGCTCACTAATTAAGGGGATGCCACACCTGACATCTTAAACTACATGAAGTTGAAGAGAGTCAGTGGGGAGAAAACATCTGGGTTTCCTCCCAGGTCTTGTTATCTCTACTTCTGCTGANAATAAATGGATTGAATATACACAGGTAAACTCCTATGATTTTACACCCTGTCATACTGTTGTCATTGTCATGTACAAGACGACCCAATCGATTCCTCAAACAATATACACTGCCAATTTTATTTAGCTGAACCCCTGCAGCTAAGTCTTGTACGGTTGTTGTTATTAATCACTGAGTATCTATGAAGCATAAGATAATGCTTCTATCCCCTGCACTGCAATCCTGTTCCTGGCACACTTAATCTTTCTGGCAGTTATTTGATTATACCTTAGGGCACAAAAAAGTAAGAGAGAAAAACGGAGAAAGTGTATAAAAAATAAAAAAGGTGAATTAGAATCTGACAGTGGGGAGAAAACGATGGAGAAAGAGGAGATGAAGAGTTGGCAACGTTCAGATAAAGAACGACAGTAACATTGCATGGATCAATAGGGTTTGGGTTCCAAATATTTTGTTTCCTTCCTCTCATCTTCCAGTCTTGGTCTCTTTAATGCACATTTTATTTTCTCATTCTGTCTTTCTCCAGTTTCTAACGTTTACATCTGGGTGGTCCTCAGTGACAAACTGAAGCAGTTTGTTCTGCTGTTACAGAATCCCAGTGGCCAAAGCAAGCTAGGAGAAATCAGAGCTGGGTCCCATTACCATTTTAATTAAGGCCATTGTAGAAATGAAAGCGGTGTCATTAGTGAGTCAGAGTATTTGGACTTGAGTGGGTGGAAAACAGAAGACCTCACCGTTGGTCGTTATGTGCCACTCTATGAGCTCCACTCTAATATTCGCCACAGGACATCCACAAGCTCTTGCAGTATTCACATGAAGTCCATTCAGCACTACACATACCGCATGGTCCTGAATGCTCAAGAATGAAATATATAAGGATCCACAAGACAACATTTGTATAATACTCTCATGGAATGGATCACCATTAGATTGACTCGGGTTTCTTTTCAGTGCTGTGGCCAACGTAACAGAGCCATAGTCCTGTTGCTTGAACAGTTAGTTCAGCATTAAATCATTGGGTATGAAGTGAAACAATAATATGTAGACTAGAGCAATTTTTTTTCAACTCCTGTTTATCTTTTACAACATTTCTAAAATGCATGTTTCTCTGAAGAGGACCTCAAGACCCTTCTTTTCAAAAAATATTTTCTCAAGATTTTCTTCCACTCTTTTATCAAATATTATTTGGCTCAGCGTTCTAACAAGAAGGAAAAATATCTCCTTAGCAAGAAGTCTTTTGGACTGAAGTGGAACAAAAATGACACCATTATAAACCACAAGTAAATATCAGAGAACACAACTTCAAATCGATTTATCTTTCCTTCGGCACACATTTATATCTATACATTGTCCATCCTAGTATCTTGGTTGCAGCTGAATGTGTAAGTGTGGGTATATGAGCATACATGTCTCTTTACATTCCTTTTAAATAAGTCTCAGCCCTTACAGGATCCACCAGCTTATCGAATTAGATGCATGTTGGCCTGTCAGGATGTGTTAGGGCTGCGTGACAAGTCAGCACACACAGACTGCGCTGACACTCAGACGTTTTGCATACACCCAGTCATGTATGGTTTAATTACACTGTCTGCTATCTGGTGGTGGAGCGCAGCAGCTGAAGGACGCTGACAATAACCGCCTCCCTCACCCTACATAATAAGACATATACCTAAACAACGCAAAATATGTGAAAATATGAACTGCAAACAATTTCTGGACCTTAGAATTCCATTAAACATTCATGAAGACATATATCAATACTTAAAGCAGACACTGATGTGAAAAGAGTCAATGACATGTTCCCAGAACCAGACTGAAGAGTAGAGGAGACCGGACACTTACTGGTCTGTGGAATAACTTACCCTTTAACATTAGATCTGCACATAATCTGGAACACTTCAAATCATTCGTTGGCATTTACATAAGACATTGCCATTTACCTGCCCTGTCTGTTTAATTTATTGAGTTTTAGTTTGTGTTTTTATAAATACTGTACAGCCTGTTGGTGCAGTTATTATTTGTTTTTAAATAAAATTGACATTGACTACATGCAGTTTGCTGAGCTTTCTTAGACAGATATATTTCTCCAAATTGGCATTATGAACTGAATTGCATTATACAGCATTATAACCACAGTTAAACCAGATGGTCTGCAACTCAATCTGTCTACTGGATTGTACTGGAATGACTGGGATTACTTGATATGAACTGGAGCTTCTAAAGGGACTAGAGACAGCACTTGTGCTTTGGCACCTGAACTGAAGAAAATGTAAAGGGACAAATAACCTACAGCTGTCGATGCCATCAGGGGCAACATTCAAAAATATCTCAACTCTCAACTTTGCCCAGTTAACAACATTTCACATGGATCTGTGACTGTATCATCGCCATCAGTTTATTTATTTTTTGTTTGTATTCTCTTAACACTAAATAGTATCAGATGCCTTGGAATCAAGGATTGCTGTGCTTTATCCATCTAAACACATTGGAGTATATAAGTCCAGAATGCATAGATGAATTTAGGAAAATGCTATTTTGAATCATTTATATTTAGCAAAACAGCCATAAAAAGAGTTAACTGAAGGGAAGTTATGCCTTTCCTCACCATTTAATTGTAGTGTCCTTGTTATGGTAAAATATTTTCTTTAATCTTTATTTTGCATCTCAACCTAGCTACTAAGCTTCCCTCAATGAGTCTGTAATAGAAAGATCAGAGAAACAGATAAGGCAGGTGATTCAAAGCTGCCAAATGAGAATTTCCACTGTTAACCTGTGTTTCCATTTATGTTTTAGTCCAACTGATAAGCAAACTTAATGGAACATTCATCAATATTTCCTAAATCCCAAATCTATCTATTTATCGCCTAATTATCTGAGGACTGAAATAGCTTCAATAATGCCAGAAAATTATAAATCTCTAGGCTAAAGAGAGAAGTATGAAGCAAGGAAGCAGATGTTAGCAGAAAGACCCTGCTGCAATTGTTATTTTTGTAGATATTGGTGCTAGCGCCCCCGTAAACACCTCCCAGGGGGCGATATTGTGATTTTCTGAACATTTGCTTTCAGAAAATGATTTCTCTAGTTCAATAAAACAAAGGCTCAGTAAGTATAATGATATAGAATTAAACTGGTTCAGTGGGAAGATTAGTCTTCTCGCGATCTGAGCCGTTGGTAGAGGTCCTTAACCCCAACCTGCCTCCAGATCTGCTTATCGCTGTAAGAATGTGGGAACGTTTGTGAATGCGATTGGGAAGCCGTGGCTCTAGTGTGACCACAAGAACACATTATAAATTTAGTCCATTTACAATACATCAAGAAAGAATTTATCTTCCATCCCCATATTCCAGAGTGTGTGGGAGTGTGATCTGAAACGAATCAGTGCTCTGCCGGTAACACTACCAAATCCTGTAATCCAGCCCATTGACCTGAATAGCTGTTTAGGGTATTTTTTTGTACAATTATGTGTGAAAGAGGTAAACTAGTTCTCCTCAAGCAATAAGTTAAAAAATAAATAAATAAAAAATCAGGAAGAGGAAGAAAACAGTACATGTGAGGGGTGTAATTGGACCACAGAAAGAGGATACATACAGGCCTAGTCCATATGTAGCCAGATCTTTTTCAGAACTATTATTTTCCATAAAATAATCTTGCCCAAGAAAACTGTTAGCCACACAGACCCACTGAATTCCACCAAAAGAGTGTTGTTTTAAACACGCCAAACCCATAGGGGGCAGTGCAGGGCAAAGCTAAAACCTAGCAGCCATCACAGTCTTTCAAAACAACCACGACTTAAACATGGCGGCAATGTGACGCCTCTGACGTCACATTGCAGACTGTCGTGTTTACCTCCTAAACTTGGGTTCCAATATTCACACGCAAATGCAAAAATGGAGAATTCAGAAATCTTTAATTTGGCTGGAGTGTTCAATGATATTAAACAATGTTTCAGTGCTGTCTTTTAGTGCTATTACATGGAAGTTAGTTGTGGGTGAAAGGCCAAAACATCTAAAAATCTGTTTAGTTTGTCAGATAGCCAGCTACATGCGAATAAAACCACAGATAGAAAGAGCAGCCAGTAGTGATGAAGACTAATGACTGAGCAGTCAACTGAAAAATAATCCTATAAAAGAGTTGATACTTTTTCACAATTTTTTATGCACAGATTAAGATTTATTTGCTCTCACACCAAGAAAGAATCAGCTGTAGGACAATCAGAAATAAAGTAGGGTAATAAATTTTAATTCTGTCAGATAGTTCTCTGAAAAGCTCACATAAACCTCTCTGCATTGATTTATGTAAACCTGTTGAACTCTGGAGAAACCACCCTTAGCTGAAGTCTAGTGGTCTGTTGTGTCTCAACAGGTCACTGTGATCTATGTAGTGCTAGCTAATGGTGGCTAACTGGTGGCATTTTTAATCACTACATCACATCCTTAGTAACTAAGCTGTATAGAAAGGCTTAAGAAGTGTTAAAAAATTACTAAGTACCAAACAAAAGGCCAAACAGCCAAAGGAAGGAGAGATGAACTTACAGAAACACAGAAAATGAGCTGTAAGGTAGAAACAGACGTTTGGAGAAACAATGGAACTTCTTTTCATTCTGCCAGACATTGTCCTTTATTTGTTTTTCTTTGCAATGCCTCAGATTTGGAAGCATTTTGTGTATATAAACTGCTGTCTGACACTGAGGAGCTTTGTAGTGTCTTACAATGGGCTTTTAACAGCATTAGAGGTGTTAGACTGAGCCCATTATGGAGGTTGCCAGCTTTTCACTTGATCCTCCTCTGAGTCGTCCTTCTGGAAAGTTCTATAAAATTAAACGTGACTCCCTAAAATCCTTTTCCAGTAAGCAACCTGGCTCAACATCTTCACCAACGGATGCGTTACGTGACCATGGCCATGTTCCAGAATGCTGGCGCCAGACGCAAAACCTGTCCTTAACAGTCCCCTAGCCTGATCTGTAGTTTTATTATTTACTTTATATACTTTGAGCTTCTCGTTTACCATTTGCATCAAAAGACAGTTTTTAAAATGTACTTTTTCTCTTCCCTTATCTTTAGATGAACTGTCTAAATTCATTTCTATATTTATCTTTGCACATATGTTTTGATTTTCATCTAACAAGTTCCAATGAAACCTAAAGTTCAGAGTTCAGCAATAAGACATTAGGAGCTTTAAATAGATGAGAAGAAAGAGTTAGCATCACATGCTATTCCTACACACTGAGATCTGGACTCATCTGACTGGATTATACTCTGATCAGAGAGCATGCTACACCCTGCATGTTTGCATAACTTAAGGTAAGTAGTTAGTTTTTTTTATTTTTCTTCCATTTACTTTTACAAATTATTTGTAAAGATATTCCTTACCACCTACAAAGTTTCTGATTATATGGCTGATGAATACAATCTCAGTAACTCAACAGCCAAACATCCATTAAAGTAGCAGGAGAAGAACAAGCGAACTTATGAGTTTACAAGAGAGGGCAGAGATTTTACACAAGGTGAATTTGGTCTTTGGTTGTAATAAATCATTTTACAAGCCATTACATTTCTAACTTCGGATAATGCTTTTTATCTGCAAGTGAACCAGGGCAATGATCACTCTTTGAGACACTCTAGAGACCACCAAGAGACTTTGATTGAAGAAATGTGTAAACAGGCTCTAGTCAGACATCAACAGCAGAACTCCAAAAGGTTGTCTTAGTTTCAGCTCCTGAACATAATGACCTCATCCATTGAAACATTCCAAGAACTTAAATTAAAACTAATAAAAGAGATACTATTTCTCCAAAATTAAGAGATTGCATTTTTCATAAACAACCTGCTTAGTTATTAAAAGGCTTTTGGTGTTTTTTGGACAGTCGTTTTTTTCAGAACTTAATAAAATCCAGTAAACGCTGATGATCTTCCTCCCCTACAAGGGAACTGAAGCAAACAGATCATCCAACAGTTTATCAGTTTTGCTGAGTCAGCCAGTGCAAATTGTGCTTTATAATCTGTTCATGAGAAAACGTAGATGACTTCCCAATAAACTGATCGGATCATAGCATTTCTTTGAAATGAATACTTTCATATGGCCATAGGAGGATAAATACCAGCGCGCTCATAAGTAAGTAAACAGGAAGTGGAATATTAAATACACTCAGGGATTCAGATTCTATTTTGGTGGTTGACTCATAATGAGTGCTGCAGGGGAGAAAGCAGAAAGGACAGAACCAGGCAGCACCATCAAAGTGGTTCTGATGTGTTCCTGTGTGGGTAGAACAAGTGCTAAAAGTCCCCCAACATCACCAGTTCTGCTTAGTTTTATTTACCTAGCAAGGGATTATAAGAACTGTCATATCAGGTACTTGAGAAGACAAACAGGTTCAATTCATATTCAGATTTAATTTAAACTCAATCCTGAACATTACAGTACAATCAAGTTTTACAAGTACATATACTCCTTTAGGATTGTAGTACAATAAAATCCAGTTCTGGCAGTTATATGTCGATATAGACACGTTGTATGTTATTGCTTACATCTGGGATTTTCATGCATGCATTGAACACCAGAGGGCAAAAAGACGACTTAGTCATGCTTTTGGCAGTAGAACAATTCCATAACCAAAATGAAACCTGGAGATGTATTTCTTATTAATTTAGTGCAGTGAGCCGCATCAAATGGAATATAATGCAGGAAAACTGTTAAAGAATAACTCAAAACTACTTGTATTTTTTTTTATGGCTCTCTGTGTCTGCTATGCTAAACACAAACTCGTTGTCATAGCAACTGACTGACAGCAGCTCCACTAGTGTATCAGGATAAAACAAAAAATGCGTAAAATATTTCAAACACAAAGAACAGAATAGAATCATTGGCTTTGGAGCCATTCTTACTTATGAATAGCATGTAGCTACAGTGGACTTTCCATGCATAATTTAGCGTGTGGTCTGATCTAGTGTGGTCTATTGACCACGTTGCTCTCACTCTTCTGTGATGCTTCCTTCTCCCATATACTTTTCTAGTATTTTTCAGTTTCTCTACTTGGTGGGGTGGCTCACGTGGGATTACCCTGACATTGGGAGAACTCTGCATCTAGTCTGGTGGAGACGTTGTCCTATTTATTCCTTCGGCGTCTGTCTCTTTTCTTGGCAGTCTTGGCATCTGTTTGTATTTCTAAGGTATTCTCTTTCTGAATTTGCCCTTCTGGAGTTCATGAAGAGTGAATCACAGATTCATAAATATAAATATCTGTGTTTATGTGTGTGAGTTTGGTTTATTTTATTTTTTTTCCAAATAAACCAAAAGTATTTCAAAAGTAGGTGAATTGACCTCAGTTAAGATGTGGAGTCAAGATGGGAAGTGTTTCTATGTACTTGTGTGTAGTTTGTGTGAATCCTCCCTGGTGTCCCCACCGTTAGTAGCTGTGAATAGTTGTTTTTTGGCCTGATAGCAGAAGAGCTGGATGCAGCTGTAATATACTTCCATCGTTTCTCATCAGCTTCAGACTTCCAGAATGACTGGTAGCACTGTCAGGTATTCACTGCCACTAAACAAGACTCAATTTAGTGCGTTTTTACAGCCAAGACACGCTGCATGAGGAATGCCAAATGCCACTGTAAAATTGATGTAATAAAATGGCATATCAGCTAGAAGAAAAAAAAAAACAAAAACACACAAGATCAAGCCTCAATGGGTTCCAGTAGTACCTGTTAGATAAAACTGCTGTGACATTTGTGTGTCCTTTCAAAAAAACGCACTAAATCACATGTTTACTGGTGCGTGTATAATGTTAGCTGAATCGCTCTTTCTGCACTGGGACTTCTGAGTAAAAAAATATGTCAGAGCAGTTCATTCATAATGTAGATTGCAACATATCTCTGCAAAAGGAACTTCTTAGAGATATGCAGTTTTATAGCTGATAGATCAAACTAGAAGAAGTGTTAATTAAGGAAAATTACGACCACATTCGGAACCTCACTCACACAACAGTACAAAATCAAAGTGAATATGTACTCTAGAAAAAAAAAATAAAAATAAAACATGTTATGATAAAAGGCATATAGCAATCCTTAACCCTTCACACAGATATTTTCAACTAGAAAATGGACTGAGCTTCATCATTATCATCATTAGTATTTTCTTCAACATTGTTGTGATCAATATGAAAAAAACATGTAAGATCCAAAACTACTGGAAAAACTGCTAAGTGAACTGGCCTGCACGCATAAGCAGCAGGTAAAAAAGAGGCACTGGTTTTAATAACTTTTGTTATGAATTATTTTTTAATTTTTTTGGGGGGGGTGAGGGGGTGCTTTAATTGTTAAGAGTAGGATTGGAAGGAATTTGCACATTCTTATCCTTCATTTTTATCCTTCTTCAATGTTGAACTCTTTTGGGAATTTGAAAATAATTATTAGTAAAACCTGCCAAAGGGTTTCCTATTCAGACAAGAGTCTGTCCCTAGAGTAAAGGACATGTTTGTGTAGATAACATCTAAAGCAAAATGAAGTGGTGATATAATGCATTTGTGAATTAACTTGCATAGATTTTTAATCTTTTGCTGTACATTGGTAAATTTTTGCCTCATGACCCTTATTCTATGACTGCAGTTCAACAGCTGAATGAGCAACTTGTTACATTGCTTTACCTGGTCAATATGAACTCCCTATATTTGTTTGTTCTCATAACAAACAAATGGCTGGTTCGAAACTCCCAGAGATCATTGTGACAAACAAGCAGGTCCTTCAAATCTGAAGGAAAAATATAACTGTAAATAACCCCAAATTAAGCCCCGTATTTGTAGAATCCCCTTTTTAGCACTAATTGGTTTTATTTCATTTTATTTTGTATGATATATGGTTGACTTCCGGTTTTTGATTTGATGCCTCTATTTTGATAAGACAACTTCCGCTGTTTGCGTTGTAGAACAGCTGCTTAACAACAGAAAACAAGTTTCAACAACGTCATTATCTTGTTATTAGCGACCCCCTTTATAGAGGTACAAGGCATGTTTATTCTGTAAATAAGAATATTTCTATTATTGTTTGGTTGAAATTGTGAATTAGTTTTATTGTATATGAATACTGGTATAGTTTTTAAATAAGAGTTGCTATTTTAGCAGCGATTGGTAATTTTTGGTTCAGATGTTAGTGTTTTTGTCGCTCACACTGTCTTCTTTGTGTGTGTTTGTACAAACAGCGATGACTTGTAACTCAGGGTTTACTCCCAATAAACCTCACTGCTCATCAATAAAGCCACCATCCTTCATTTTGGGGAGTCTGCTACAATAACTAAGTCTCCTTTCAGTCTCTCATTAGGCCTGGTATCAGTTCTCGTCTGGTTCCTGCTAAATATTGAACTCTGCATGCTGAAAGCAAACATGCAGAGCATTCGGGGGTCTATACAAGGTTATAATTCTGTCACGTCATCTTGAAGACATTCCATAACTGAAAGACGGTAAGAGGGGCATGTTAGAGAATGTTAGAAAGCCAGAGACGATTCACTTTGGGGGAGTAGAAATGACCTGCTGCTGTCTCTAGGCTGCTAGCTTGGACTGAACACCATTGCACTACATCCAGAACCACCTGTCCCCAGCAGCTAACACAGACACTTCCTCTTTGATTAGCATCACAATACAAAGTTATATTCACAGCTTTTGTGTTTCACCTGTTTTCACTGAGCCTTGTAACAGACCTACAGCTTTTTCTGATATGGGTTCTTCAAAGATGCAGAAGGTACAAGGCCAAAGGAATGCTGCCACCTTCGTCCCTACCTGTCTGGAGGACTGCAGCTGTCTCTTTCTGTAGAGCGCGGCAGGAATAGCCTGTGGTATAAACACAGCACTTGCCAAAGTCAAGCTGAAGATCGCACTGACTTAATATTTCACTATCCCTACCTGAACCTGAAAGTTGCCCTAAAACATGTAGCTGCAAAGATGAGCTCTTGTCAGATATTCCTCTCACACCTCAGTGCCCTGCCTGAGTTTTTTTCCCTCCAGAGCCCCAAAGCCAATGCATCTGCCTGATGACACATGTCAGAAATGACACCCACGTTGCACCGACGGGAGAGAATCTTACTTCCAGATTTCTGCACGCAGAGGTGAGAACACACAGACTGAAGGACATTTTTGAGAATTTGCACGCAATCCCAATGAGGAAGAAATAGTTGCACATCTGGCCTCATAATGCCAGAGACCATTATCACAGTCATTTTTAGAAGAACATGTTTTTGTGGACAACTGAATTGAATTTAACAAACTGACCCTATAAGACGTAATAGTATTTTTTCACAATAGCTCAACCAACAACTTTGTGCAACAAACTTTAGTTGCTAGAAGTGCATAATCACATCACGAAGGAGAACACTTTGACAAAATGAGAGCAACAGATGTTAAATACAGAACAAATAGTGTTCAGTGAACCACATTTCACTTCTGAACACTACAGAGCTGCTACTGTACACAACATCTGGCGCTCTCACAACACATTACAGACTCAACAATCTTTGTTTGCTCAGCATATGAGGATGAATGGATGTAATTACAGATGCGGCAGATTATGTATTGTAATCTGTATTATCACCGTACAACAAAGAGCCCTAAAAGATGCTCATATGGTTAAAGTCACATCAATGTGCTTTGAGAAATGATGTTACTTTGTACACACACCCTGGCCAGATGTTGAGTACAGTCATCTCTGTTGTTTCAATATGCAAGGTTCAATGTAAACTTTATTATTCCACTAAGGGAAATTTAAGTGGCCCCACATTGCACATCTAATAAAGATACATAATGTGAAACAAATTACAGAACGGGCAATAGCTATAACACAATCTGGACATAGCAAAAATACCAAGGAATGAAATAGCAAGGATTACCCTTGTGACAAAATAATACACCTAGGTATATTTTAAATAGGCTGCATTTTTCTGAAATACATTTTTAATGTTATCAAGTAGATATACCGATAATTTTTTAAAATGTATTAATTTTACATTTGTAATTTAATCTTAATGTATCTAATACTCTTTTACATATATTTTTGCACACTTCATAAAAATATATTTTTCTGAAGTATACTTTAAATTATGATTAAATATATTATTAAATTGCGCTTTTTGCACAAATGTACATCTTAAATGCACATTTTTAAAATATGTTTTATATATATACACAATAGTTTTCTGAAGTTGTACTTTATGCATCATTTTCAACTAGATTTTGTATGTAAATAAAACAGAACTTACAATGAAATTACTGTAACAGATGTAATGTAATTTTTTTCACCTTCAATCTCTTTCAAAATTGTTTAACAAAGTAATAAATAATTGTTTCCGTGGCTGAGAGCATCAAACGAGTTTTAGTGACAGCCAAACCTTTAACGTTTTATACGTTAAATGTAGAAGGCATCTTCAGTTTTACATCTCTCCAAAATACTAAGTACCTCATTTTCTAAAAGTATAAAGCTTATTAATTTGGGATACACTCAAAAAACAATTTAAATGTAATTCTTATACTTAAGTCTTACTAATTAATTGTACATAAAAAGTCACATACTTGCAGTGTACAAAGTATACTTGAAGTAGTTCCATTTTAGCATGCAACTGTACAATTGATTCACCTCAAATTGTGATTTTCTACAATTTATTTACAACTAAAATATAGTAAGTACCATATATATATATACAACTGTATATGTACAACATGAAAATATACATAGAGCTGAATATGTATTTTGTACTTGTATAGCAGCTTCTGTTTTCATGTATTTGAGAAAATGATTTTTCTTTGGATTTTGTTCTAGATTTCCATTAACTTTCATAAAATAAGTATGTTACAAACGTCTTGATCAGAACTCTGTCATGAACTGAAAATGTGCAACACATAAAGCATCACAACATGTCTGACTGCTCTGCCGTTTCTTTTAGCCAAGTAAAACCTGAGCCGTTTTTGCTCTCAGGGATTTTTGTGAACTGGAAAAGCAAGATAAAAAACAACATGCAAACTGTTTCACTGCGATGGTGGTCCCGCTAAATCAATACTTTAACCAACCAAAACATTGTCAGAAGGTAAACAGCCAAGAAGAAAACCTTGAATTTCCCTCCCAGCTTCCTCACTGATAATTCCTACAAATTCAGATATGAGGGAAATTGGATTCTTCCAATTTTTAACGATGTCAATGACTTCAATTGCTGCTGAGTTTATGATAATCTTTGCCTGCAGGAAGTTTTTTAACAGAACGTGTTTACGTATCAGACTATTAATTTGGGCTTTAAATAAGCCTGGACTTTATCCTCGCTGCTTTTTGTTGTTTTAATGCTGTTAGGAAGCCTTACAGGCAGATAAACATCATGAAGACCTTTTACATTAATTAAGTTGCTAGTTGCCGGTTGAACCAGGAGTTCCACATTTGAGTGGGCTGACATTTGTGGGGGGGAAAAATATAACAATATCTACTTTTCTAGCCCCAGGTAGTGCAACAAACATCCATATTGCATTTTTAATAGAAGCGAATAGGGCCATGAATAATTTCTACTCTCTAAGATGCTTATTTGTTGCTCGCAGAGACAAGATTCAAATTGCACTGTGTCAAACTGGGTTTGTAAATGATTTTAAGATCTAAAATAACACTATTAGTTTTACAAGCTGCAGATGGTGGTTGTCACATTCAATCCTCAAGTAGTTAGTTATCTGCACTCTCAACATGTCTGTCTTTTGCTGCTACTCTGAAGTTAAACACACATTTGTTTTCCCTGAAAACTATTGAATTGACCATGCACATGCACTGAATTGTAATTGGTGATTTTACAGAAGAGTTATGGATTCAACACTTTCACATGACAAACTTAATATTTGATGAAGAGAGCAATGCTGTGAGGCCTCTGGTGGAGCTCCAAGGAGGACAGTGTCTACAAATATGACGCTGTTTACAAACTGGTGTGATGTGAAAAAAAAAAAGTGTTTTGTATTGCAATCTCAATAACCACATCATCCAAGCACCAAAACATTTTATCGAAAAATTTGAGGTTTTTTTAAATTGCCGCTTTACCAGTGAATAAATTCATTTTCAGAATTCCAATTCAAGCAGTGCTCACTTTGGAAACAAACTCAGTTAGCGTTGGACATAACTTCACGTAAGACACAACATTTCCATTAATCTAGAAATGGCAGCACAAACTGAAAACAATCCAATTGGTCAACGAAACGTGAAGACAGTAGACGCTTTAGGTGACACGTACCTCTGTGCTCTCTGCCCTGGTCTGCTCAAAGGCGAATTCCACGGTAGGAACAGCCAGCTCGTTGGCAAAGAAACTCACATCTCCAGGCAGCTGAAAGGAGCTCACGTTGGGCCCAGGACAGTTTCCTCCACGGATGCAACTCAGCAACTGTCTCTAGAAATGTGAGAAAAAACACTGGAGAATCAACTTGATGGGGAAAATAAAACAGCTCCATGAAAGAAACCATAATGTGCAACGGTTACTTGTGCTGGATTATGATTCTTGACTTAACTGTGAAAATGCAAAACTTGTAATAATGTAAATATTTATTTAGACTGGATTTGGAGAGTGGGTTGTTTTTTTTTTTGCCATCTTTAGCAACTGATAAAGAATCCTTTATCTGACTGCTGTCGGTGCCTACAGCTGACAGCAGAAACAACAAAACACTACAGAGCCTACAGATCACACAGGAGGCTTCTAGTACATAGAATACATACAATAAAGAAAAGGTCAGCAGAAATAGACTGGATTCTTCCTTTTCAAGTTTTCTTTGTCCAATTTGGAATGCATCACACAAAAGGAGCATTTTACACATTCTGACACTTCTGCAGAAAAACACAGAAGTTGGAACAAAATGAAAAAAACAAGAATACTAAGAATAACTGATAAAGAAATGTAGCATTGTGATTAATAAGTGAGTGCTTCAGAAGCATGTCCAAATGTTATTCCATGTCTGCCACTGAAGTTGTGACATTGATTACAACAATGGTCTTTAAATTTGAAACATTTTACAATCCTAGAACTTTTTATTAAGTATTTCTTGCAACATAATTGTATTTGTTAAATAACGGGTCTTAAATGAGAATTTAAGTCTCAATCAGTTTAATTAAATGCTAAATAAATGAAATAAAATATATATATTTTAAAACCACTGCAATAGAAGTGCTTTTATTTATTTCTGAAATTATTTGCCAGCTATTGTAGCTTTTAAACCTCAACTCTGAACTATCCTCAGGTAATCCTATATCAGAAACTGAATTAGTCTGTTTGTACATCTTTACAAATATATGCATCTACAAACAACCTTTATTAAACCAGTAGATTTCTCTTTCTAATGACCTGGACCCACTGCACATAGTCTAACTTTACTCCCATAGCAGTACCTAACTGCATCTTTTGTTCAGCAAAACCTTTGCATGATTTCACTAAAATTACAAATTAAAATTCTAACATATGCAGAGAGTTGTTTTTTTTTTCCTTACAAATTAGTCTCCATGAAATATTAAGTGGTATAAAAGGACTGGGCAAAAAAATAAAAAAATCAGCAAAAAACTAGAAATAAGCCTCAAGACCTGCTGTGTGAATGTTGCCTATAAAATGTCAGAGTTGTAAAGATCGGACCACAGAACTTTTTGACATGTACAAGAAAATGTGTAGCAGCCTGTCTGAACTGCCTGACCAAACTGCATAAGCAGGGGTCAAATTAGACTGAAGTTGATGTGAATAGAGAATATTTTCCCCTAAAGATGCCTGTCTTCCTGTGGCATTGAAAGAGAAAGTACAAACAATAGGTGAATGGATAAAATGGGTATATATTCTTCAGGACTGGATGTACAAAGTAAAAGTAAAATAGAATGAGAGGTTTAAACAAAATGGTCACCAGCAAAATGCTATATTCATGCAATGAAATATGTTAGTAAAAGTTTCCACCAAAGTTAACCTACAGTACGACCATATCAAACGAGAAGATTGAAGCTGAGTTTCCATTGGCCATAAAATTCAGAAAAATGTCATTACCAAGATAAAATTTGCATAATGGAAACATGACAATTTCAAAAATAACACGTTTTGCTATAAAAGGTTTCTGTATAAGATGAAGTGTTTTAAGGCTGTAGTGAAATTAGGGTGTTTTGCAAAACTGCAATGAAAACACTTGTTTTCACATGAGTCACATGATGAGCAACATCATGTTTCTATTGGCAGAAAAGATTAAGAAGATGACAGGAAGTGGTTGGAGGATGACAGCAAGGCCTGTTTTTAATGACTTATAGCCTGAACAAACTAACTGTAATTTTAATTATTTCTTATTTAATGAAAACATCACAACTGCAAAATTGTGTTTTTTTTGTTTTTTTTTCTACATTAGTTGAATATCTACAAAGTTTTGCGCACATTTGTAATGGAAACGCAGCTTGATATTTGAATCCCAGCATTCAAACACCTAATGTGTTTTTAAAATCGATCATCTTTCTTGGATGCTTAAGATTCGCAATCAGAATAATATCAAGAATTATCCCACATACTTATTCCGTCATTGCGTTAAATCTCAACATGATGTTAAAAGCTTAAACAAAACCTTCTTGCCTTTAACAAGACATTCCTAGTTGTGTGAAGACTCTGCTAATCGGAATTTTTAACTACAAGTCTAAATCTAGCTAAACAGGAAGCAGTGCGTGGAGAATGTGGGATGTGGTGAGGGTAGTGTTGTGGCTAATTGCTGACTCCAAGCTTTTGTCACAGCAGCGCTAACACGCAGCTTGTCAGCAGTACTGGATGCTTTCCGCTGTTGTTCTGTAATTGAAAGAGCAACACAGCTGCTGGAACAGAAATTGTTCAGACTACAGTGGGTAGCGGAAGCAAACAGACTGCAACAGTCAATCAACTGGAGGCTTATCTCTGCTGTCCACGTCCTCTGAGCCCACCGCATGTCACAATGTCCTTTTGGCCCATTGCATTTAATTAGAGTTTTCTTTTATCAAGGTTTGTCAAAGGGGAGAGAGCTCGGGTGTCCAATCATTGTTGCCACGGTCACTGACACATTGTCAGCCTGTTGTAGTTTATCACTCCTAAAGGTTGCTGCTCTCTGGACATGAACAGCTGAGGCTCCCAGTCGAACAGAATGAGGGCCAGTAAGTGATACCTGCAACCTCAGCACAGAGTGAAATTTCTCTTTAATCCCAAACTTTTCCAGTTAATCCCTCAACAAGACTGCAAGGATGAAAGGGCATTGGTGAGGGGGATTTCTAAACATCAACAGTCCTACTGGTGAGAGCAAAAATGGAACAAATATGGGGATAAGAATTTTTTATGATATTTTGTGATGTATAGAACAGACTAACTATTTACTGTAGCAAATTTAATTTAAGCGTTGGAATTTTGGAAAGGTATTGGTTGAAATAAGCCCAGCGTGATTAAATGCTCTGACTAGCTGAAAAGCTTCTAATGTCACACAAACACCCTCAGTCACACTATAAAAACCATCCACAATGAAAGAAATCATGGAACGTGCCGTTACTGTCAGATTTGATAAGCAATCCTCTTTCATACCGTAAAGAAACATCTCCAAAGATACTCAGTTCACCATTACTCAAACACTACTGCAAATGCAAAACTTTGATTTAGAGCAGAACGTTTTTTTTTTGTTTTTTTTTATCTTGACCTAGTAGTAGACCTTGAGCAATGTCCAAAATAAACCGCAGCTCTCAGGATGATTGAGAATCTGTAATATGACTGTAAATTTGCTGCGCACCAGTGGAATCCATTCAGCTTGAAGGAGATGAAACAGTTCTGTCTTTAGAATTGGGCGAACTCCCAGTGGGAAGATGTTTCCAGCTAACAGAGACAGACCCCTGGAGAGACGAATCCTTTAGCACACTCAAATTTTCTGTCTTTTGTCATATTTGTTCCACAATGACAAATGTTTTGCGCTTTCAAATATGTAGATTTTGTGTTGAGCATGTTTTCAAGGCGTGCTCTACTTCCTGCCGTCAGGACAACAGCTGCTGCAGTCTTTCAAAAGACTGTGCTTGTTAAAGGGGCAGAATTATGTACTTTCCAGGCACATTCCGCCATTTTATAGCACAACCAAGTAACCATGTTACCTTTAGCTACTAAATACATCAAATACGACTGAAAAGAAGCTTTGCTTCAAATTGGGTCTCTTTAAAAACTTCTGCTCTTTCTGAAACGTTTTTACCAGCATTTCACTGAGAAGTGGCTTGTCTTATAAGCTCAGCTGACTCACAGTTCCACCAGGTGTTTGCTAATTTACCACTGGCTAGTTTGAAGGAGCTGAGAGGGGTTTTCTTTCGGGGGACTGTGATCTGTGTGGGAGAAGCTTGGAAGCTGCAGCTCAGAGGAGGAGCTGCACCTCGAAAGACGTTGCAAGGTTCATGCAGACATTTTGCACAATTGAATGGTTGCCATGGAGATTAAAGGCTTTCCCTAATGTGCATGAAAGAATCAAAGCAACACTCAAGGTGTGTTTTTCATGACGGAATAACATTATTACATGGTGTAATAATGTTATCAAAGAAGTGAATTTAATAAATCACTATGACTGACTGACTGACTGACTGAATAGCTACTCAACATTAAATAATTGGGAGCTGTTGTGTTCCCATTCTTTAATAACGACTGGCAGTACTAAATCTTCAGTCAAACTCCATCAACTCTGAGTAATGTTAATGTTCCTGACCCTGCAGAAGAAAAGGTTCCTTACAGAATCATACAAACAACGACTTGGGAAATTTTGAGGGGGATTTATTATTACAGCTTTCTTCTTGCCACGATCAGGTTATTCTGAATAATCATTCCATTAAAACTGAAACTATTGATGTGGCACCCAGGATTATTGAGCCATTCAAAGAGACAACAGACCCAGCTATTTTGTGTGTAACATTAACGTCTTTCAAAATGAATCTTTCCATATGATTAAACCAAGTCATCACAAATTAATTTTATTTGCTGTGTTTTTGTAAACTGAATGAGACACCGTATTTTACAGAAGAAGCACATTTCAAAGAAACATGTACCTATTGTTCGCAGCGGTTGTTTGGTTTCTAACGAGACACCAACCATCACTCTCTCAAAGCCATCATGTCATGAGGCTCTGCGTTTCCAATGGTACCTGTCGTCATGGCTATATTTTGTTGGATGTTCATTTTACAGGAACATTGCTGCAGAGGCAAGATATTGAATGAACTTCATCTGAACTCAATTTACATAAATGCCTGTGATTTAAAAAAAGGCACTACTACTACTACTACTGAACAATTCAATTTGTGAGCAAGTGTGCAACAGAACAAACACGATCGTAACTGCAGCCGGCTGCCATTACAAACTCCGAAGCCATCGCTCATGTTAGAAATCATTCTGCTGAGCTTATTTAGAGGTGGGAGGAAAAAAAAAAGAAAAGAACTTTTACTCTTTCTCAGCAGGTTTTTAATGTTGAAATTCAACAACCAGACAAATATTGATACATAAAAGCTGCAATGAAATCATGGGAACATGTTTATTACTTTTCATATGTTTTTTTTTAGCTGTATAACTCTTTTTGTGCTGGCTGGTTTTAGAATGTGTTCAGAACCTTCAACATGATGCTGGTGTGTCTGGGATTAAACAGTCGAGCAGGAGAGAACTGGATCCATCTGCTTCCTGCCACATAGAACTGAGGGTTAATTAATAGCAGTGATTTATTTGATGGGAAGTGATGCAATTAGAGTTCTGCGGGAGAAGTGTGCAGCCTGTAACACAACTCCCCTGACATGGATTCACGCCTTACACGTCTTCTTTTTTTGCAGCAAAACAACAAAGACCAAACAGCAGATCTGGAGCTTTCAGAAGATATTCAGCTGCTTTCAAGACAATTTGAGGTTATATTTAGGTATTTAGAGGCATAAAGGTCTATCGGGTTTTTGAATTCAGAAAAAAAGGGCTTAAGTGGCAAAGGGTTATGTAGTGGCATAGACCACCAGTTTATCAGCTGAAGAGGAACTTCAGACAAGTGTAAGTGTTGAATTTCTCTGTTTTTCTCCTGTACAACCAACACAGGCTTAAAACAGACTCTAAGTGGGAAAGAGAAACAGTCACAGTGGGTAGAGTCCTTTAGAGAGGCAATATTAAAGAAGAGAGGCACAAAAATGGGAATTCAGTGGGAGGAGAAATAGAATAGGCAAGTGAGCAGGGACGGAAAGAGAGCAGGACAGCAGAGAGAATGGGTAATTTCAGCCTGTGGGCACACACCGGGAATCAATATTTAATTTCTTTGTCAGCTATGATACGGGGAGAGTAAAATCATTTGGAGATCTCAGCCCACCACTCAATATCACTCAATCTACAGAATCATGTGTGCTACATGGAATGGCTTGCTGGACTCGGGCGTAACAGGATGAAACTAGATAATCTCCCAGAGTATATTGACGCTACATCATCAGACAGGAACATGGCTATTAATTCACAGATAATATCTTATTTTCATTTCCACACCAAACAGACAGTTTGCAGACTAAGGACGCAGCGCATAAAGAAATGAGTTCCATCAAATATAACCAACCACCGACTGAAACTGAAACTCCTCATGGACTGTGGGGGGGAAATCTCGAACTCACATCAATACTTATTGAATCAACTGTCAAATCCTCTTATGAAATTGAAACATGAGCTGTTTTGTCACCAATTACGATGCCTAACTACTTTCCACAGTGTTCAGAGTAAGTTCTGGCGTGGTTGTCGTGTCCAGAGTGACAGGATATGAGCCGATGTTTGCTGAAAGTATTTCGGAACTACATTCCCACCATAAATCAGATTTCTGAAAAGTTTTCTCATGTGGGTTTGGACTTCATGTCATATCAGTGATACCTGTTGGTACATATGGAACATCAACATCTTAAAGCAGTAACTCAAAAACAGACTGGGGATCCAAACCATTAGTAATTCTACAAAGACAATACAAACTAAATAAAAACTCCAGGTCAAAACGTCTAATCTATGTGTTAAGGTCATGGAACTATTGTAACAACACGTAAATTACTTATTTCAATATTTTTAAGAACACAGTATTGTGGAGGTATTATATATTCAAGATCCAGCCTGTCGCTTCCAAATATCACCTCATCTTCTATGACCAACTCTAAAGTCCAGCCAGTGTTCTTCCAACATGAACATTAGATGAGCAGATAGAAGGTTAAGTCCAAGGGAACCTCAGGAAGTGATGTTCCCAATGTGGGGCTGGAACTGTATGGACTCAGCTCACAGCAGGATAGCAACTCATCACATTGCAATGGGGGATAAAACACAACTAGAATACATGTAAAGTGATGTCATAGCAACAAATGGTGGAGAAAAGACATGGTGCACTCAATCTCCTCTGGCCAGGTTAGACTTTTAGACATTTGATTCAGTTTCTTTCCACACTGCAGATGAGACTGGTTCAATGGGTCACTCTTAGTCATCCACTCTACTGCAGATGACTTACATAACCGAACCCCAGGATTCGCTGGATGTCTTTAGTGTAAAGGAAATTGTGTTTGCTGTAAACAACCTTGGGGGCAGTAGGGCCACATACTTTGCCAGCAACAAAACGCCTCAAACATTCCTCTTGCTCCGACTTTAGTTGCTCGATATTGGGAAGCGTGGCCGACAAGGACTGAGTGGCTTTGCTCACTTCCTGTGTGTGTGTGTGTGTGTGTGTGTTAAAGAAGGTTAAAATAATTTAGGACTTTTTTTCAAATATCAGGGATGTTGGTTTTAATGAATTCTGTACTTTTACTATAGCAGAATGAGATCAACAGAGAGATGACTAGACAGACTGAAAGTGCAAATATTTGTGCCAGTTTTTTTGTTTTTTTTAAGAGCAACTTAAGCATCTTTCCTCTTGTAGTGTACATTAGCATTGCAACATATCAAATCAGCAGAGAATGGTGGAGAACAGACCACAATCAGAATGCAATGAGCAACAAAAAGTGCCAAATGAGGAAACAATTGTGTATTATGTGTGTGATGATAATAATAATTCTGTTCCAGGCGGCACTCTTTGGAAAAAAACATTTGCAGCTGTTGAACTGAAAAACATTTCCAAGCCATTCAAAACATAAATGACTGGAATATTGCAGAAATGAAGAGGGAATGAGCTGGAAGAAGACAAAAGCACAAAAGGGCTGAAACAAAGAGTCGAAATGGAGAATTTTCTTTTTCTATCATTGAAAAAAAAAGGGAAAATCGACAGAAAGCCACTTCCATAAAGCTATGGCACAGAATGCAACTGAGCCAGAGATGGCCTAAAAATATCCAATTAAATCCAACACTGGCAAATAGTTTTAAATACTTTGCAACCAATTAACATTGCTTACTTCACAAACAAACTCTGACACCTGTTTGCACTCGGCTCCTGTTGGGTTTATGTGGGAGTATTTGGCTTCCTCCCACAGTCATCTCAGCTAATTAACTTGTCATATTCATTAAACAAAAGAAGTGAGCGGCTTTCGCTCTTTTGCAGATTTGAGTTTCGTGGAAAACGCTTCACCTGCCTGTGCTTACAGTGATAGCAAAGATAAAGACACATCTGATGTAAACCTCAATTATAATAACGTAATCAGCATCTGGAAACAAATCCGTAATCCCAACCTTTCCTCTCTCTGTTTGATCTCATTTAATCCTTCATTATACCTTCAGCCAGAAGTTGCAGAGATTCAACTCCAGCTGAAGTGCAATTAAGACACTTTTATATTGAAAGAGTGTTGGCCTCACCAGATGGCCACTCTCACTGCTTCACACTGCTGTGCTAACAATGGATCTCACTGATCAAAACTGCCATTGTTTAGAGTCAGATGTGGAGATGGCTAAGAAATACTAATCACTTATAGTAAAAAACTGATATTTATACACACTTCCACTGGTGTTGAAAAAGTTATTTTTATATTTTTGCTACAGACAGTTGTATTCACTAGCGGAACAAGTCAGAGGCGGGTTGGGGGGGCGGGGCTAATGACCGGGCCCTATACCCAAATAATAAAGCTCATGGTAATTTATCTTTACAACATAGTCATGCAACAGCTTACAAGTTTCACCACCACAGAGAACCACTATGTCATTCTGAAATCCATCTAACATGTAGTTCAACAAACCGAGAGAACAGAAACATCAGGCTACTGGTCACTAATGATGAAACAACACAAATTCAAATCAGTTCAGAACCACGGATGGGTTCGGATCATTTTAACACTTTATCAATTTCAAGTCAGAGCCTGAAGCCTGGTTGACTCGAGCACATGCTCAGCGTGTCGCAGCACCTCGTGCGACTCTGGATGTTTGTTACTTGGTGTGGATCGCGCGCGCCGCCGTTCACACAAACTGGACAATCTGGAAGATGCTCTTCCAAGCGGCTCCACTGTAAACCTTAACTGAAAATGCCATACCGCTGTCTTGGATCAAAAACGCGCTCAACCCAAACTTACGAGGAACAAAATATGCATCCAGTTTTTGGATTGTCCTTGCTCTCTTCTTTCCATCCTTTTCACTTTGCCGCTCCATGGAGCTCCACTCATGTTAACTTAGTCCGTAGAAATGCTTTATTTAGTTTGCCATCTGTTGCCAAGTGACTGATGATGACGTTAGTGGACGGCTGGTGACAAGCTTTACCCAGAATACACTTGAGACAATATGGACGATCCACTTGTAATTTAGTATGTCATAAAGTTAAATGTAAGAGTGAAAATAAAGCCAGTCATGTAACACAACATTTTATTCAAATTTATACACCCGCTATGTCACTAAAATTATTCGGTCTTGTAAAGTTTTTAGCAACCATCCATGAGTCAAAAATGACTGGGGCAGCCTACTATAACCTGCTATATAATATACATACACCATACTCAACAGGAGAGGTCCCGCTTTCTCCAGCTCTCATCAAGCATAATATAGGCTTGGATCCCTGAAGTCATAATCTGCCTCCCATCCGGGCCCCCTCTAAACCCGGGCTGGGGGCCCACTGCCCCCCCAGTCCCCTGAAGATCCGCCCCTGGTTGTATTGTAGATGTTTGCAACACTTCACTTTTAGCAGGTATGGTCACAAACGTTTTCAAGCATGATGTTAAGTCAATGATAGAAATGTGTAATTTGGATCCTACACAGCTTAAAACTTAAAGGCCTATCTTCCAAAATCTCTTTTATGTCAAAGCTCCCTGAAAAAGTCGCAGCAGAACGGCTCATTTCTTTTAAACATCAGTCTGCCCCACTCCACACAAACAGCTTTACTCAAAGAGTCTGTGACATTTTGATGCCAGTGCACTCTGGAAGACCAGCTGTAATGATTCTCCTGGATCTAACATCTGTCTTTGACTCTGTATCAGTGGTGGCGAAAGAACTCAATCACTGGACTTAAGTAAACATACAAATAGAGACAAAAATATACTTAACATACTTACTTTCTAAATATATTCCCTAATGCAAAGCTCTGAAACATCTTTGCATCTACTGTATGTATATTGTCTTCAATATATCAGTAGTGTTGTGCCAATTTAATGAGCAATGCTGCAGTTAATGCATGATTTTATTGTGTTTTCCCTCTGTGAATGTTTCTCTCAACCGGGAATCAAACCTGTGACAGCGGCATCGAGGACTGGAGCCTCTCTATGGTGTCCCAAATGTTGGATTTTTATTTGCAAAAAAAGAAAAAAATAAACAATGTATTGTTTTTCTCCCACTTCATAAGTAGCCACTTTCTGTGAGCTTGTCATCTTAATTGCTAAGAAAGCACAGGCTTGGGATTGCTCTCTGTCACCACCGTCTGCTTGCCTTCTATCGATCAACTTTAAAGAAAACTCTTAAAAAAAAATCAACTTAGGAAGCAGAAATTGATTAATTGGTGCTTCCCGAGCTTCACATTGCTTAAAAATTACATCATAATCAATCTTGGATTAATTTCTGGGTCAAGTAATTACCTAAATAAATGTCAAGAAACCTTTGGCAGTGCGACTGCATGCTTCTCTATTTTACACAAACAACACGCCTCATATTGCCTCTGCAAGGCAGGCAAGCCACAAAACTGCTGTTGGACAAATGCATCACATCACAGAAAATGACAAATGTCAGAGCCAGGAGTAATGACAGCGCTCATTCCTCACCTAACACACATTTTCATATGCGTTCCCCTACTTATGTTCTGCCGCTGTGATATGAAACTGTGATGGAGGGGCCACGCTGTCAGCTGCATAAATGCCTTTGAGGCCGAGCGGCTTCTCCTTGAGATTATGCAGATTCATGGAGCCTGGCACAGTCGCACAATGCCTTCCCTGACAATACAAGAACTATGGTAATTCAAACATATTGCCAACAGCGTACTATTTCAAGCATTATGCCAAGTGCGCTGTCGAACCGTCTTGGATGGCTGTAAAGTCACACACTCATTCTGGTGATTTATCGTCAGCTTCCTTCCTTCTGGCTTTATGTGAGAAAGCATATAAATTAGGCATACTTGCATATTCCTTCATTTAGATGATGTTCAGTTTTAACATTTATGATGGGAATTGGAAGCCAGCAGACTGTCATCCTCTCCTTCACTTTAAACCTGTCATGGTATCTCAATCCAATTAAAATATTGGCCATATTTTTTCTACTGAGTTTGCAAAAACAAGACATTTAAGATGAAATGTGTGAATTATTTAACCTGAAAGTTCTAGATGGAGTGCTTTCATTTGATTCTATTTTTGAGCAGGTTTCTGAGACTTTTGAACTACATTTGTGTCAAAATCGATCTTATGAGAGACTTTATAGAGCACTGTAAAAAGTTTCTACCCCTAACAGATTTGTTTTTAGATCATCCAATTGCAAAATTAGACAAAGATAACCTGAGCCAATACAAAATGCAAATCTTGCAAACCTAATAAATGGCTAAGCCACCCCTGAGCATTTGTGACAGCTGCTTTTATATCTCTATGGGGGAACTGTGGCCCAGCATGCATTGCAGTAACATTTTAATTCAGGCACTTTGGAGGGCTTTGAGGTGTTTACATCCCCTCAATCAAACTTAAATCTGGACTTTTACTAGGTCAGTTTGAGGTGGCCGTGCTGGGGGTTTTGGATTATTCTCCTACTGGGACCATACTGTGTTTTTCTATGGGAGTCCATGTTTGTTATATACCAGTATCCAATATCCAATAAGAATAATAAATGATAGAGATGGTATTCCACATATGGTAGCTTTAACAAGTGTTTATTTGGGTCTTTCCATGAACTCACACCAGACTGTCTATAACCTCTGACCTCAACAAGGCATTTCAATCAACTCACAGTCTGCCTGCTCACTGGGTGCTTTCCTTTCTTTGCACTGTGAGCTGCAAACCTGAGGGATGTTTGTGTAATAGACCAGAAGTTTTACCCATTTGACATCAAAAGGCATTCCATATTCAAGGTCACTAAAATCTCCGTTGTTTCCCTTCCTGATGATCAGTTTGAACCTCAAGAGGTCCTCTTCACCTCGTCTATTGGTTTGCTGGTATGTGATTTACTTTTTGTGTTAGGAAAGCATTTCAACACGCAACCCGCTGGAGTAGGCAGTGAGTATCACTCTTCTTGGCAGCAGTAACAGTTTCCATTAGGTTAAAGTAACAACAGCATAGTTGGTTACTTTTTATACTGATCTGAGTCTTAAGGAGGTTTTAATACATTATCCATGACTTTCTGCATTCCTGTTGGAATAAATATGTAGTCACGCACCTCAGTTGGGAAATTGGAAGAAAACAAAACATGGCTACTCACTTAAACTTGAACAGCTGGAACTGTGACAAACAAGGTTGGAAGTTTGTCCTTCCTGTTCAAGGCACCGCAGCAGGACAGAAAACTGCATTTTCTGTCATTCCACTAAGATGTAAACGTGTGATGTCTTCGAAATGCAAGTGCCACTGAAACTTTAACTGAGCTTTAAGATTAAGCTTTTCAGAAATACGCTCACCTGGTGTGGAATCCAAAGCAGGTTGAATGAGTCCAGACAGCACCTCATGCCAAATGCAAAGTAACCTGGAAGTTGTGTCAAAGCCAAGCAGTTGACGTGAGTCATGTGGTTTCTGTATGTTTGTTTTTGCACACACTTTTCTACAGACAGCTTTATTTGTGGACAACAACGGCGCAATTTCCATTCTGCTGTTTTTAATAATTTGACAGTCTTTGTAGTTGTAAAGTGAAGAATTGTACATATGTACATAAATCCTCAATGCATCAGATTAACGTTCCTCAAAAAGTATTTATGTCTCCCACAGATACAGAAGCTGGACAGTGGAGTAAGAGAGCATTTCCACATAAAACACAGCAACAAACTTCTGACCAATCACACAACACTTCGAACACAGCTCTGTGGAAATAGTTTGAGCCGCGCCTAGTGTCAAGTTTGGCAGGTGGATGGTCTGAACATATTTTATATTCACAGTATCTGAGTGTTGGGGTCAAAGTTCAACAAAACAACAAGAAGAAGTACATTTCAAAAGCTGGGTTTCCTTTCTCCCATTTTAAAGAGAAAATAACAAACTGGAAAAAACAAACTAACCACCTTTGCTGTGGTTTGCTTTCCTGTTATATATGTGCGGAAAACTTTTTTAATTTTCTGCTAAGGTCAAAAAACACAATTTGGCAAGTGCAATGTCTCCATTAAGCAAATACAATTGAAATCACAGATGAATAAGTTTGTTCACACAGTGAGTCATTAAAATCATGGAGGCGACGTTTCTGAACAGGAGATATATTTCCCAGCCATGTTGCTAGCGCTCATCAACTATCAGCCAATCAGAGGAGACGTCTACATCTTATTCAGGCATTGGAACAACAAGCCCCGCCTACTTGGGAGTGGCTACGCATGTGGTATTTTGGGCAGCAAAAAAATGTTTCTAGAGTAGTTTTGCAAAATACACCAATTTTGATAAGTCCAAAAGTTTTTCAAAATTTGCCAGGGGTTTAGCTTTAGCTACACTTTAGCTAGAAAAATTGCCTAAACAGCATCGCTCAGTCCACATGAGAGAAACATTTGAGTTAGGTTTTGTCAAATGCCATCATATTGTATGTTCAGGTATATTTCATTGCTTGAAGGTTGACAGCACATCACAAGGAACTGGCACAAGTTAGCATGTCATTTATTTGCATTGTAAGATTTTTTTCTGACTTGTGCTGCTATTGAAGTAACAGAAAACGATCGGGGTTGGGGTAACGGTACAGGACAGGCTGTCTTAGCTTCATGACTTTCAGTGACACAAATAATAAAATAAAACATAAGCACACACAATGCATAGTAATGAGACGTGACTTTGAAGTGTGTTTGGTCTCATTATACAGCAACACTATGAATCCTTAATCTGAACCAGAGGGTGAAACACGTCTCAGAGGAATGGCTTTCTACTTCTCTTCAGTCGGGTTGGAGTTGACTAAACACAGGTGCTCAACTCCACAGACACAGACCCCCTACAAGTTTAATATTCCCCCCACCATGTCTCCCTGTAGCTTTGATCCACTGCAGTGTCTTCCTCCTGCCTGCTATTTTCCACACAAACACCCATCTGGTACGACCACAACTGTTTCAACTTACAGCTTCAAGCTCTTTTATTGCATCTATTCGAATTATTGTGAGCAGAAACTCTGACAACTAACCAGGGGAATTAAGTAAGTTTGAGTATTTGAGTGAATGTAGCTGTTGCAGCGAAAAGTTTAAGGTCAGCAAAACTGGGGCTGTTTGGTTGACCTACCACAGTTATAGCTAAAGGTTTTGTGCACACATGATTCCTCTATATACTCCAGTTTCCTCCCGCAGTCCAAAAACATGTATGTTTGATAAATTAGCTTTGCCTGAGTAGGTAAACTGTATTCAACTACCTCAAGGACAAAATATAAAAAAATTATAAGTAGGAGTTGCCTTACAATGTGTTTCTACTCAACTAAAATTTAAAAGTCTGAGACATTACTTACCAAAGAGTTAAAAATTATTTCATAAAAAGACTACAACTGATCAGATAATCTGATATAATATTTAAAAATGATGTCAGCCAGACATAAATGTAAAGTTATCTTCAAATTATGGTATTTTAAAGACTAAAATAGAAAAAAAATTATATAATATAAAAATAATATTAATATAAAAACTAAAATCACAAGGTCACAAATTCAGAAGAAGAAACAGTTTCCAAATCATAAAGTCTGTAATGTAGATATACATTACAGACTGTTCTAACATTCACCCTGTATGTTAGAACAGGATGAATGAAGTGCATCCATTGCACATCAGGCTCAGCAAGTAGAAGCTAGCATTAGCATAAAGCTTCTGCGCGAACAAGAAGTCTTAACTTTGTGTGTTGGTGGGTCTGCTTTTGCTTTCTTTCTTCATTCAGAGAAGTTTCTCACAGTGGTAGAGTATCCACAGATATTACTTAAGAGTAGTGATGCTTTATAAAAATATTACAAGTAAAAGTAAAAGGTCCAGTGTAGTAAAAATATAAAAAGTGAAAGTATATTCTAATCTAAAAACTTGCTCAAGTAAATAAGTGAGTAGATGTGAGTGGTTACTCTCCTCTTCTGGTTGAGGGAATGGTATAATTATGATGTATGATTCAGGCAAATAGCCAATCACATGATCTTCAAACAAGATTTTGAAATAATTTCCAGTGAGAAAATTTAAAAGGTGAGCTATATACATGAATTCAGTTGGAAGCATTTGCTCAGCTAACAACAGGATGGGTGTTCACTGAGGTCAACACCGTGACATTTTGTTGTGATCCAGGTTCTCGTTTGGACATCTCTAGTGACCAGAGTCTCTCTTTGAAACCAGGTTCCAGAGTGGAACATTTCAGGAACCCAACCAACTGTTATCAACTCCAAGCAGAGATAAAATAATACCTGGTTTTAACTGCACTAACCAATGAGAAAAACAATTGAACCCATGAGCATTTTTAAGAGATAAAAGAGCACATGAAGTATTAATAAATAGTGCGTTCTTCCACTGTACAGTCGACTCCACTGACAACCATTAGTTTGAGCTACCTGCTACATGCCACCCACACACCAGCTGGAGACCAGGCACACATAAATCTGAATAAGAATACCTAATTAAAGCACAAGCTTCCGTCCATTTGTTTCATAGTCGCCTCTTTTGTTGCTTTCTTTCTGACCTGCTTTCTCTTGTTGTTTCCCTTCTCTGTCCATTTGCAAACCTAATGTCCCTCCTCTTCCATGTACATTCCCAACAAAAAGAGTAAGTATTTTTTTATTATAATTGGTTCCTAAGCACCCATTTCAAAGCTATCAGTACATTAGCATCTGGGTTTGGACGACAAGCTCTAAGTAAGATAAGTAGCAAGTATTAAAGCCATTGTGGAAAAAGGATTGATGATGTTAAAAACCATTTCTATATATTGGGAGGTGGGAGATCTGTCTGGGGAGATCTCAGAGTAAGAGGCCAAATAGCACAAGACCAGCAATAATACTTTTTCTTGGACTGTTTGATAGAATATGTAACAACGCAACCTGTAAACTAGAAGAAGTTAGCAGATTGTAGCTAGGGGTGCATTCACACCAGCCCTGTTTAGTCTACTTAACTCAAACTCCAGTTCATTTGACAAGAAGGTCCGGTTTGTTTACAAGATATGGACCAAAAAAGGGAGCTGTGGTCTGTCTAAAACCCTTAGTCTCAGTTTGATTACAGTGAATTCTAGCACAGTCTGAATGCATATGTGAATGCTGAGCAGACCGGAGACCGCTCCAAAAGCAGGAAGTGTACAATAGCACAAAGACAAAAGAAAAATCCCACAATCGCTAAAACCTGACGCGACTCCATTTTTGTTTACAATTCATAAAAAAGGAAGTTGGAAGGATTTTTTCTGAGGATTTTTTGTTGTTTTCTTTGGTGGTTCTTGGTGCAGCACCACCACAGGCGATGGAGGGAAAAGGTTTTCAAAGGGTTTGGATCGTTCACCACAGTACAGCATGAAGTTGAACCGCACAAGCTGAAAATGTAACAAATGTTGCAACAACATTGATCCCTAATTGAACCAAGTCTACTGGACTATTAGGTGTGAAAACACAGTAAGAGTGTGGAGCCAATACATTCCTCCATTTGTCACATCAGCTTCATATCACCATTCACGACTTCAGCATGTCAGGTTTTCAGCATGTAGCACATTTCAAAGCAATGATGCCCTGCTTCCTGTCCTTCAAACCACCTGACTCAAATTAATGGCAGCAAAGTAGCTTCTGAAAACCGGAGATAACTTTATCTTTTTTTTACTTCTTTCCAAAGAGGACATGCTTGACTCCAGAACTCAGTTTATAACCCTGTCTTTTTCCTGGACAAAGATGCTGAAGGCCCTCACGTCCCTAGGCGTACTTCAGTCTGTGGTAAACTGTGTGTACTTAAAGTGGACATCTGCTGGGCATGACAGCGCAAAGGTACATTTTTACAGCTTTTGTACTCTGTGTTGCACCGTAAACTGTTCAGCGGGAAACAGTGTTCACATCGAGCTGTTTTGTATGTGACACTGAGCTGATATGGCTGAGAGTTCCCACAACCAGTCATAAGGATGCATAGCTCCCACAAGACATGGAGCTAGGAATCCAACTAGCTCAGCAAACTTGCTGGTATCCATTTAGATTGTGGGAAATGAATGAATTTGTCATGAGAAATATAGGCAATAGGTACGCTCGACTATGGAATCTTAGCCGTCCAGGGACAGTAATATGTGCAGAGTCTCAGCTCGTTGTACTTTTCTTGAATCAACAACTCAGTGTTCTCTCCCAGATAAATCCACTGTTGTAGCTGGCAGCCATGTTTTTAAATAATCATGGCTGCCAGTGACACTGGGATATTACCGTTTATTGGTGATGTGACAGAAGACAGAAGTGGAACATATTCTGAGGTCTTCAGAGACATACGGTGTGCTCAGATCCTGCTAGATGTAGCCAAACTGATAGGACAGCATTTTATCATCCAGATGCACAATGAGCCAAAACGCAGTCAACGCAACCCAAGAACTTATTACAACAAAGAAGTGGAACATTCTCAAATGATCGAGTCCATTACCTCATCCAGAAGCTGACTGAGAATTTGACTTGCTGAAGACTAAACTTTGGACAGAAAGGCCTGCAAATTAACAGGATATCTGGTATCCTAAAGGTTACATGAACATTATTAAGTGTTTCTGTCTCAGTGATGTCATGTATTAATGTCTGCAGCATTTTTATACTTGTACCATTCTTCAGAGGTTTGCTTTTGTATATATTATCAAAGTTTCGAAATGACCCTTTAATTTAGTTTGCTACAAAACATTGGAAAGGAGAAAACCCAGCATCTAGTGGTCAGCGTGTGTTCTGGTTTCAGTCATTGTCAGCAAAGGGTTTTTTAACAAGGTATAGGAAATTAACATCTTCTTTTCATTTTTTTAACTTGTCCAATTACTTTGACCTAATAAACGATTTTGTTTCTTACAGATTTATTCAATCTTTTTGTTGTAAAAAATTACCAATTTCCACAAGAATGATGGATGAGACACCTAATGTTAGGCCAAGCCCAGCCCTATTTGAAAGACTTCTCTGAAAAGAAAATAACACATTTAGATGAGTTCAGCTACTTATGCAAGTTCTCAATACATTTTTAAATATTCAGCTAAATTACTCCTGATATCTACATAAAGGGTCTGATTTCTCTGCCACTTGCAAAGAAAATGTACAGCATGAAAAGTGAGGTCTGACTGGAATGTCAAAACACATTTTGAGAGATTTTAATGATACAGATTACCCAGATTTTTAACCTACCTTCACCAGTGCAATCAGAAAACATCTCTGTGTTTATAGCCGTTAGCTGTTACCTTTTTTGTTATGAAGAGCAGGAGAGAATGCAAAAATCCTGAACGTGATTGTGTATGTCTTGGTTTAACTGCAAAGTGCAGATCTAAAACACTTGTTTCTATGTCATTTAATATGGTGGGCTAAAGAAGACTGCGGGCTTTAATGACGAGAAAGACAGTCAAAAGCTAGATCCCAATAGTGTGCAAGATTTGATTAATTTATTTTCCCTTAATTGAGTAAACTACAAGAATGGCATTTTCCTTTGGGGATTCAGAAAGTGTTGTTGCATTCAGTTCATTAAAGCACAGCAGAATATTGTGCAACCTTAGCTGATTTTCGTATTTATTTTCCTGTTGAGACGTTACTTTAAAAATCCGGACGTTTCTCACTTCATTATAGCAGAATAAAGCAGCCCAGGCCTTTTTAGTAATTACTTCAAGCTACCGCAGAGGAGTAATGGCACACTGAACTGCAGCTGTCCACTTTTTAAATCATGTATCTTTCTAGATCCATGGCAAGAGGATATATTCTCTGTGGACAGATGACTATTCTCATGAAACCAATATCGTTAGTGTTCTGTGGAACCCAAAAAAAAAAAGAAGAACTGAGAGATGTGGTTGGGAGATTTTAATGATGTAAATCTAAAGGTGTGGGGATGCAGTGCCTGCTGGTGATGAAGGAAGAGATTATGGAGTGATATTAGAACAAGGCAGGTGGGGAGAGAGGGAGGTAATGCTAAAGAAACATGAACTAAAAAAAGAGTTGAAAGCGGCAATAGAGGGAGAAAAGGACAGAGCATTAATGATGCATGATGAGGCAAAAGTTTCCATTGTAAAAAGAGACTGCAGACGTTAGGGAACATCTCTGCCAGAGCAGATCGGCAAAACAATCCCAGGTTTCAATAGAGGGACCGTTTAAAGCAGCAGTATACATTTTTAATAAAAATTATCTTTGTTCGTGGTCGTAGTGACCGTGTTTTTTTAAAACGGTCACTATGTTGTGACAGTAAAACATAAGATAAATAATCTGGGGAAAAAAATTTTAAAAAATCAAGCTCCTCTGTGTGGTCCTACTGCCATCTGCAGAAACGTGCTCCCCAATAGTATTTTATTAATTTTAAACTTTACACAGTAACACAATGCATCGTAACTCAGTGTAGAAAGCTCTGTGTGCTCTTTTTAGCAGTAGCATGGTAAATTTTAAATGGTTTTTAA
The DNA here is from genome assembly GCA_903066825.1 of Alfaro cultratus. Taxonomy (NCBI): domain Eukaryota; kingdom Metazoa; phylum Chordata; class Actinopteri; order Cyprinodontiformes; family Poeciliidae; genus Alfaro; species Alfaro cultratus. The sequence goes on along the minus strand of CAEFZX010009757.1, from coordinate 1,915 downwards.
TATTTAACTGAGTGACATGGATAGAGTAATAGGATTTGATTATATTCCACAGATTTTGTCTTGCCATCTCTCTCTCTCTCTCTCTCTCTGTCTCTCTCTCTCTCTCTATATATATATATATATATATATATATTCCTTATTGTGCAGACTGTGATGTATGTTTGTCTTGTGTGTCTTTGTGCCACTACCAAAGCCAAATTTCCATTTTATTTTATGTAAGTTTAATGGACAATAAAGAAGTCTAAAGTCTAAACACACCACTCCCCAGTCAGAATCAACCAATAGGGTCTTAGACACTATTGGATTCACTCTTTCTCTTCCACTAGGGGGCTCTACACTGTTTTACATGAAGTCAGAGTGACTTGATGGCAAACCAGAAGTGGTTTTATGTCACCACTGACTGAAGCAAGCAAGCTAAGTTAACTTTCCAACTACTGCAATTCTGAATGTGGTGAGTTAATAATGGATGTTAAGCTATTCAGAGAAATGTTTTACATGTCGGTTTTGGCAAATCATCTATAAGCTAATGAAAATGCTAGTGGTTTTGTGGGTTATTTTGTAGATTGGCAGCTAATTAGCATAATGCTATCCCTTGTATATTGTACAGGGGTGTTTAATACTGATGTTTATTGGGGCCTGCCATACAAATGAATGTTAAGCTGGCGGTTGGAATGAAATGATCCAAAATGCCAACATGCAGTGACAAGACATAACCTCCCAGTCTGGGTTAGTTTTTTCTTTGTGAAGACTGAAATAAATGACCATTTTCTGTTTGTGGTGTGGCTTCACAGATGTTCTCGTCCAGGGTACTTCTCAATTCTAAGGTAGCTGGAAACGTTCCGTCTTTGATGCCTTCCTTTTCAAAATGATCTACTGTCAACTTTCTTCTCTTCAGAGCAAACTTTCACGTCCGAGCTAGTCTGTTCTTTGGGAACACTGGAAGAATCCTTCACAAGGACTGTGGTCTCAGCCTGAGTACTGTCTTGTGATGTTTTCCCAGTCAAAGAAGTAGCTGTGATTTCAAAGTCTACTTTCTTTTCCTAAACGCAAACTCCCCCATCCAGGGTAGTTTTTTTCTTTGGGAACACTTGAAAAATCGTTCCCAAGGACTGTGCTCTTATCCGGAGAGCTGGCTCTGACCAAATCCCTTTCAGGAAGGTAGTGATCACAGAGTTTTCTCATTCCGGTTGTGAAATATTTAAGACCAAAACCATTTAAAAAAAACATGGTGGTTGGATGTTAATCTTTATAACACTAAAAATACTTGCACAATGCAACGTTGTGACTCAAACTGCTAAAAGGAGATTATAAAAAGCCTTGCATGTGTCTGCAGGGGTGAGGTATAGGGGGGGAAAGTTAGGACAATTCCAAGGGCCCTTGACCGACAAGGGGCCCCTACAAAATAGGTTTTTTTTGTTTATAGAAGTAGAAAAAAATTGGGGCCCTGTCAATTACAAAAATAATAATATTCTATTTTTAAAAATTGTTTTTAGCAGTAAAAATTAAATGTTACCCTTCCCAGACTCCCAGACCAAAAAACACACATCCATATTTGCACTGAAAACCTTCCTGGATCTGCATGTAATGGTTTGTTCCTGCTTGGCACTTGACAGTGATGGTGTACAGCACCAGTCCATAGATGACCAGAAGACTGTGGCAGTTACTATACTGCTAAGAAAAATTATGAAGTCAGGTTTTCAAAAAAAAATAGAGAGAAAAAGACAAGTGTCAACTTATAACCCAGGTTTTCTCCAAGAGGGGTGTGTGAGATTATCAACCATTTAGCACAGTTAGCTTAGCTACAGACTACTGTTTGCCTCTATTTCACTAGCATCTAATGCAGTGGTTCTCAAACTTTTTTCAGTGATGTACCCCCTTAAAAATATATTTTTAGTCAAGTACCCCCTGACACGGG
>CAEFZX010009754.1:0-61626 GCA_903066825.1 Alfaro cultratus | reverse complement strand
TTGAAAATGACTCAGTGACCTATAACCGTGATTCTTTTTCTGTGTATTTATTTTCTATTATGGCTCTGGCTGTTTCTAGCGCCCCACACACAGTTTTTATATATATATATATATATATATATATATATATATATATATATATATCATGTCTTAAAATGGATATTTTAAGACATATCCATTCTCAAGAAACTTTTCAGCAAAATTTCTGTTTGTTTTCAGTAAATGATGCCTTAATATTGATGAAAACGTTCTAGTTCCACTAGCAGATTATTTTACTTTTAACCTGGGAAAATGTTTTGTTGTGATTTAAATGATCTGCCACTGCAACTAGAACTTATTTTTAAATCAATATTTAGGACTATTTGCTAAAAAGAAGCTCCTACATCTTGCAGAAAAGCTGCTTGTTTTGTCTTAATTCAAGTGTATTAAAATATTCACACTATAAACTAGGCTAAAAATAGTTGGCATGATTTTGTGTTTTTACAGAGTGGAAGATTTCATATTAATTTGAGTTTTATTGGTGAGTGTGTTCCAGTAGCTGTGTTTCTATTAACCGTTAAATTACGTGAATTGGAATTACTAAAATAAATTAGCTTTCTGGAAACACGGCAGTTTTGGAAAAACTCACGTTTATTAATTAAAAAGTTTGGGCGCTAGGATGAAGTGGCTTTTCTGGAGTGTCAAAATTGGTTTATTTCACAAAACTGCAATGAAGACACTTTTTTTTTTTGCATCACACGAGTCACATGATCAGCAACAGGAAGTTACTACTGCTGGAAACAACAAAGACGATAACAGAAAGTAGTTGAAGGATGATGACGCAACGTGTTTTTTATTGACTTATTGCGTGAACAAACTTATTCACATGTGAGTTTTATTGCTTTTTTTTAGTGAATGGAAACAACACAATTGTGAAATTGTGAATTAGTTAACTAATTTTGATCAGTAAATGTCTTCTTAAAGTTAGCTAATACACTTATGGAAATGTGCCCTCTAATATCAGCAGTTAAATGTGTGTCAAAGGTCAGAGCTGGTCCTGTTAGCTGCATGAGTTTTCACCTGTCTGGTGCTTTTAACCAGATGCTAAGGTCTTCATTCAGTAAAAACACCTTTCTTATCTTTTTGTTAGCCTTCAGTTATCGTCTATGTCTTGTTTATGATCTTGATAACATCTGTTAAAGAACAACCTGAACCAATAGTTATAAACGCTCCATTGTCAAGTGATGAAGACATAAATCTTGACTAAATTATAAATTTCTACCGTGTGTTTTTATTTCAAAGAACTCCCTGTTCTGGACCATTAAGCAGAAAACGCAGCTGAAGAACACGAGGATCAGGGAAATTAAAATCTTAGAAAAACATGCAAGTGATTGAACACAAATTACTGGATGTGACGAACGTCACCATCAGATCCAGATCAATATCTCTGAACATGGGACGGCGATCAAACATAACCAAGCAAATGTAGCAAATCTGGTACCGGTTATCAGATTAAATCCATGTTGCTTTAATTCTCCAAACCCAGAAAACTAAACCATGAATTCAGATTTTCTTCCATTTAAACCCATCTGGTGCTGTTGCAACCCATTATAATCTCAGACACTATCCAACTTTCCTCCCCCAGATCTGATTCCTGTGAGAAAATAAGTGAGGTTAACGAGCTGGTCCTTAATTTTTTGCTTTCAACAGGAAACTGAAGCTGGAGAAGGAGCTGGCTGGAATGCTGTGGAGGATTCGGTGGGAAGATCTTCAGTTCGAAAGCCCCAATAAATACCACAAACGAGCCGGCAGCAGGTTGACCCTCTCACAGGTAAACAGAGTTGGACAGATTGGTGTGCAGCAGTAAAAGCCAATAATGATGTAAAGCACATAAATAAGGTGATACCCACTTGATCTCACATTAAAAGCTTTGTTTTGGTTTTTATTGAGCTGTGCTACCAGTTTGAACTGTGTTTGATTTAATCAAACTGGATGAAATTCAAAAAGCAGTTTTAAAGTTTCATTTAATTAGGGGAAAACCAGTATTTAAACCAAGAAAACAGCCCTAGTTAAACCATGAATTAACCAGATTTTTTTGGAAATCTCAGTCCAATTTCTGCAGCTTCACCCAGGAATGATTACGGTTCAGCTCTTAATGACGTTTTGGGCTGGCCTAGTCAAAGGCAAGGCAAGTTTATCGGCAATTCAAAGTAATTAAATATATTCTAGTGTGATGAATACTAAATAAAAGTAATGGGAACGTGAATACAGATTAAATTAACGATGTTCCAGTTATTAATCAAAGGCGACTCTAAATAAATGGGTTTTTTGCTTTGGTTTAAAGGAACTCAGTGTTCCGACAATTTCTCAGTTTTCTGGACTTTTGTTCCAGATTAGAGGAGAATAAAAACTGAATGCTGCTTCTCCATGTTCGGTTCTGGTTCTTTTTGGGCCAGAACCAGGAGACCTGAGAGGTCTGAAAGGTTGATACAACAGCAGATCCGTTCACTGCCTTTAAAGTCAATCAGAAATCTGCAGCTGATTATAAATCACTGTTGCAATAATCAATGTGACTAAAGAGGGATGCCTGGATGAGTTTCTCTAGCTCTTTCTGGGATGTTTAATCCTACTAATGTTCTTCAGGTGATAGAAGGCCCACTTTGTAACTGTCTTTATGTAACTCTGAAGGTTCAGGTCAGAGTTCATCATTACACCCAGAACGGGAGTATTGAACAGAGCGACTGAAATTGTTTTCCAAAGTTGTTTTTGCCAGTTTATTCATGGCTTCTTCTTGTTAGTGTCAAGCTAATTTGTCTGTGAATGTAGCTCACCTGGTTGGACTCATAGACGGCCGGATTTACAGAAGTTTGAAATAGCTAGTTTAGAAACCGACCTCGTCAATCTCAAGTTGCTGTTTGTGGATGTTGGAACACTGAGCTTCTAGTTGTTGTCGATAACGAGTCAAGATACATAAATGTGAAACTGAACAAAAAGAAAATCCATTGCACTTTAACTTCATAAATACAGCTCAGTTTTATTTCTCTCTGGTCCAAAGCAGCCAAACAGTTACCAGAACCAGTACATTCAACCGTTTCCTGCTCTGGGTCACTATGTGCCTTCACATCCCCTCCTGACGTGTTGATCAAATTACCGACTTTACCTGAATTCAGCCCACATGATTTATGTCACTATGTCATAAACAGCGTTTCCCCTTAAACCGGAACGAGATGCTAACCAGTTGTTTCCATACATGCTAGGCTACATGACGGTGCAGCACTGCCTCCATGGTAACCAAAGGTTAAACGCATACCTTCTCCTTAATGCGATATTGGATATTGTCTTCCTAATAATACTTACTTATAAAGTATATGAATGTTAATCTTCTGACCTTGTAAAAATGCGTTTGCTGCACATTAGTGGTCACACCGAGGGCTGACAGTCATTATGACTGATGGCTGATATCCGTCTTTCCTCATTAAAAGTTACTAAATACAATTTCAAGTTTGGTTTTCATCCTTGTCTGTTTGTGCGGCGCAGAACCCTGTGACCATTTTAAAGTGAAATCAACTAAATAGAAGCGATATCAGGCAGTTTATGTCTGTTTTCAGTCCAGCTTTAAAGGAGCTTATTGGTTGTTTTGACGTCCATCATGGCGGAGTTCTGGAGAGCGTGACGTCAACTGCAAAGGATGTCCAAAAAAAGTGGCTTTGGTTTATCACATTACTATAAACTAAAGAAACTTTAGCTTAAAGTATTTATTCAACTGAAAAAAGTATTGATTTTTTATTTATTCTAAGCATCTGTTCAGGTATTGGATGGGTTTAGAGTCACCTGGTGACATCATAATGTAAAGCTGTATATCATCTGCATAGTTATGATTGCACTGCCTGTTATAAACTAATGTACCGTGAACATGTAGATATTAAACATAATATCAATGCAATGTAATATTGCATGTAAAATTATGATTGAGCCATTTCTTTTATTTTTTTGCTCCAATCTGAGCTGCAGCCCTGAGAGAATCCTAAATCCTCTGCGCGTTTACACATTCCTGAAAGCTTTTCCAGCGGTTTGATCCAAGGTGGCTGGTCTTGCAGCGGCAGACGCACATTAAATGGTTGTTAAAGTAAGCCCTGGGTCTGGCTCCGCTCCTCGCATTCAGGGTGCGAAGCCCCTTGCATCTCCTCTCCCACATGTGTAAGCGTTCATGAAAATCACAAGCACACACCTTTATAGCGACTGTCTTGTTCTGATAGTGGAAAAGGCCGTGTTTTTCCAAACTTCTCCGGCTTCCTGCTTTTCAATTTTACAATCATTACAAACGCAGACTTAACAGCGAGCTTATAGGAATTCAGAAACATAATTCTTGTTGTTTTCTCTGATGTGAAACTCTGTAACAGACGTCTGTTCTTCATCTCTGCTCCTCTCCATCTTCCCAGAGAGGATCCAGCTACGGCTCCCTGATAACTGCCCATGGAAAATATCAGCTATTTGCAAAAACCGTCTATTTTAAGGTAAGGCTTAGTGAGTTTTGACATTTTCAACTCCTGCACACTCCTTTCCCACCCACACACATGTGCAGAGAAAGAAAGCCGGAGAGCAGGAGAGAGGCGAGAGAAAGAGAGAGTGTGTGGGCGAATTTAGGTAGTTGGTTTTAATACGAGCTGCAGAATGCGTCAGTTTGCTTTTCTGTTTATTTTTTTTTATTTGTGTGTGTGCGTCTGGTTCTGTAACTCCTTCAGTCTGAACACAACCATTAATTTGTTGCTGCTAATTCTTTCTGTGCTATACGGAGAGGGTGACACAAAGAGCTGTATTTAGCAGAAAGATGTTTATTTTTGTTTAAATGGAGACGCAGATGAACTTCTGACGTTCTCCTTGCTGACCTGAGGTGATTAAAACGCCACGAGAGAAAACATGGTGATGTAACATCCTTGACAACCTGCAAAACGTCAATACAAGGTGTTTTCTCTGCAGTGAGACAAGCTTCGACTGCATGTTTCTCATTTAACAAAAGTCAAATCTCAATACTAAATCAGACCCAGCGGCTGACCTTGCATTGCTGCTACAGAGGCAGCTGATTTTTTCCTTTCCAGACGTTTTGTCTTCGCCGCTGGGGAGTTTCATCTCTAGTTTACAGGAAAGTCTGCAGATCTTCAGCAGACCTGGATGTTCTATCTGCAGAAAACTGGTTTTGCAGCTGCTTTTTATGATTTATATGCCATTTTTTTTAACTGATCAATTGTTTCAGTCCTAATGGCAAACGATTAATTGTGATTAATCGATTGTTGAATTGATCGTCAGCTAATTTATTAATTGATTAATCATTAAGTGGAGTTTCCAGGCCATTTGTGTGTCTTTTTAAAACTGATTATTCATTTCAGTCCTATTGGCAAACGATTAATTGTTATTAATTGATTGTTGAATTGATTGTCAGCTAATTTAGTAATCGAGTAATAGCTAACTGGAGTTTACAGGCCAGTTTCTGCTGCAGTTTTACATCTAATCAAACTTTAGGTTTGAGTTTTTTTCTAATTTTCACAACAGTTGGAGTTTCTTTATGTTTAAATAGTTAAAATTACACATACAGGCTCAAATATATACATACACCCCCACTTATAAATAAAGGTCCAGAAATATTCAATCATATTTATGACTGACACGATTAATCGTGATTAATCGATTGTTGAAATTATCGTCCTCTCATTTAGTAATTGATTAATAGTTTACTGGAGAATATAAACTGAAAAAAGGTGGAAAGAAAAAAATTTTCAGAGCAATATGTAAGTCAAAACTGTATATTTTGCATTTAAGATAAAAACACCTTTGTCTGTTATTTTGTTTCTACAGACAGTAATGCCCTCTGCCAGCAGACAGAAGATAAGTTAGATAGAGATCTCCACTTATCTCATGTGGCGATAGACTTGCTCCCATTAGAACCGAAACGATTAATGTGATTAATTGACTATTGAAATAATCGTCAACTAATTTAGTAATCGATTAATCGTTATCTAGAGTATACAGACTCAAATCATTTGGTGAAAAGAAACAACATATTCAAAGCAGCATTTAATCCAAAGGTGTCGAATTTTAGGCGATAAAATGTTTATTTTCTGAAGTGAAAAAGCCTTTTCAAAATGTCAATATAAATAAATTTTAGCTCCTTTTAAGATTATCGGGAAAAATTTCTTTGGAATTTTCTTTTATTTTTATGCAGAATATTAGTGCTGATTTGTTTTGTGTTGCACGCAGGGAAACCTGGTGGCCATTAAACATGTCAACAAGAAGAGGATAGAGCTGACCAGACAAGTGTTAATGGAGCTGAAACATGTGAGTATTTATTATATGAAAACATCCTTTACAGAAGTCAACACTTTACGTTTCAGGATTCAGCACCAAAAAAACACTCAGACTTTTCCCACACAGGGAACAGAACATTCTGGTGTAGTTTTATGTTTTCAGGCTTGATGTTTATTTTTGATTATTAATAAATGATCGCTGTGGTAGATTAGCTACCGCAGCTATTAGCTAAGCTAACACTGCGGCGGTTGATCAGCCAATTTAAACACCTGCTCTACTGATGATGTCAGAGTTGGTGGGCTTAGGTTGCCTTTTTTTAGTTTTTAAATAAACCGAAACACACAGAGTTCCACACCACACCTACATGTTATGGTTGTCATAGTCAAGCTAGCGTAGCTGACCTACTTCCCACTCCTTCACCATTTTTTCTTAATTAAAACTTTTTTCTGGCCTTGTCATAGTGCAGCAAAGCACTGCATCCCTTTTTATTTTATATATCACGTATACATTTAAAATTTAGCGTGTCACTTTGATAGCTTAACAGCTGAAGCTAATGCTAGTCACAGTTAGCGAGCAGCTTTTTGCCCTCCATCTGGGAGAAGGGGCAGGACATCACACTGGGTTTAGGAAAATTATTTTTTGTTTTGACAGAAACTGAATCAATCAGAGAAATGCACATTTGTCTGTAGATATTTTATTTAGAAAATCAGAGTAAATATCAGAGATCAGCGTGTGAGAAAAGAAAAGCAAGAGAAAAGAAAGAAGAAGTGAAACTTAACACATACAATTCTCCTTTTACATCTTATCAGTCATAAATCAGGGTGCCTTCCAGCCATCTCTCTCCTGTAGGGAGTTTCTCTCAGTTTCTCTGGTCTCTGGTTAGTTGGTACCTCTGCTCCTAAATCAAACCTGGTCCAAAGGAGTTTCGGCTGGAAAGAGAAGAAAAAATATCTTCACTGAAACCTCTGTTATCAATTCCATAAGTATAAAACTGGCTCAGAAACCTTCATTGTCAGTTCATTCTTCCCAGTAAACAAGCAAACGTTTTATTTTACAAGACAGCTGCAATGGGTCCAGATGTCAAATCCGTCCACTCACCTCTGTTTTGCTATTTTTTCAAAATCCGACAATTTGTTAAAAACAGAGCTAGTGTGGAGTCATTTCACAAAATTCAGGCAGATTGACTCCAGAAGACGTTAGTCAGCTCACTGGTTTTCTGAAATGTCTGTGTATAAATAAACTGTCTTGACATTCAATTAAAACAGCTGCAGTCAGAGGAGAAAATGTCTTCCAATCGATACGCCTTTACAGGAGTTTCAATCTGTTTCTGACTTAATAAACCTTTATTTCCCTCCTACCAACAAATGAAAGTCTGGCTTTTATCAATATGTTCAAACATTGCTGAGTGTTGCTGCTAGTTTGTTACCTAGAAACTAATATCTTTAAACCTTCTTTTTGACACAAACGGCAGCAGCGGCTGATAGAAAGGCCCCTCCGGCTGGGAAATATTTACGAGTAAGCGATAAGGAAACTAGAGGAAAGACAAAAATCTCACAACTTAATGTGGTTTGGTGATGGAAACTCGCCGTGGCATCGGGGGGAAGCCATAACTTGGAAATTACACTGGCAGACTCGAACAAGACGGATGCTTGTGGCTGTTGATCATTCTTGTAGCCTGCAGCTCTCGTAGCTTTAGCTCTGCGGTTCGGCAGTGAATTTTGGGTCATTTTGTGTGAAGTTGTTTCGGAGAGGACGGGTTAGTGGCCGTCGGTCTGAGATGCCCCGCGGGCCTGATGGCCTGTCAAACCTCAGCTCAGGGGAAGGAAAGAAAGCCAGCCAGATGGGGGGAGACGGCCGTGCCTGCCAGTGGAAACTTAACCGCTTGTGTTCCAGGGTGCAGCAGAGGAAAATAAATGGGCCAAAGGGTAGGCTAACAGCGTCTCCCGAGCCGTGAAACAGGAGCCGCTAACGCTCGGCGTTTGCCGTGAGAGCGGCTGTCACTCACTGCGGGTCGGAGAAGAAAAGAGCGCTGTTGAAGCGATGTTCTTTTGAAGCTGGCTGCAGGTTTTTCTGACTGCTGCCTCTGTCAGCGCGTTTACCGGCTGGAGTGAAAGCGCCTGGATTGTGCCATTTGCTTCTACAAAAGAGAAATTCACACCTTCGCATGAAAGGAATCTGGCAGCAAATGTTCCCTGTTATAACCTCAAACATCTGCATTGGAGGATTATTATAAAACCAGCGTTTGATTAGTGATTATATCCAATGTTCCTGGTTAGGCCTGAAATTATTAATCATGATTAATCGATCATTCAAATATAACATCTTTGTTACCTCAAAGATGTTAAAACAACATTTTTGTCCTGAAATATGTTAAGAAAAAACTCCTCAAATCATGTTCTTGCTTCACCTGGTTATTTTCTTAATTGAAAAAAAACTTTCAATAATTTATTTGCATCTTTTATTTTATTTCTAATATTGTATAAAAAAGGCTTAAGTGGTTAGCTGAAAGATCTGTAGGATTTGAAATTTTTATCCATTTAATCGTTCAATTTAACGATTAATCGTTATATTAAGCGATTAATTGATTGCTAAATTAATCGTTAGTTCCTAGTTTCGCTCCACTTTGATATTCCTGCCCAACACGACTCTCTAACTTTTTTTAATCAAATCCTCCTGAGCACACTGGCCCATTCATAACCTCTTGCAGTACATGCACATGTGTCAACTTGGTTCCCTCAACACATAGAAACAGAGCCGGCACAACCAGGTCCACTGCAAACAGACTATTTTGATGAAAAGCTGGCAGCGTTGTCCTGAGAAGTCGGTGCCTAAAAGAGCCGTCAGTGCTCTGTTTCCATGGGGTTTGGGAATGTGATGTTTGGAAAGAGTCGGGGCTCACAGCCGCCGCGTGTTTGTGCGGTTATTTTCAGATGAGAGACGTTCAGTTCAACCATCTGACCAGGTTCATCGGGGCCTGCATCGACCCGCCCAACATCTGCATCATCACTGAGTACTGCCCCAGAGGAAGCCTGCAGGTAACTTCCACAGCGAATTCACTTACAACCACAAACTGTAGTTTATTTTACTAGGATTTCATGTTAAAGACACTAAGAAAATGCTACAAATTTGTGAAGTGGAAGGAAAATGTTGAAAAGTTTTAAATTGTTCTTTCAAATCAAACTGTTCGTCTTTATTCTGATACCAAGGGGCAAACACAGTTCTGATTATACGCTAATACTGGAGCTAAGTTTTTATGTAGCGATTTAGTGAACTTTGAAAATGTTTGCGTCTTTATCTTCCTCTTGTTTTCGCACTGGATGTCTGGTTAATAGCAGAGAGATGATTATGACCTTTCACACACACTTCACTGCTTTTAGTAGTGGGAACACTTTGGCTAATCCGCTAATAGTGGAGCCAATTTTTCATTTAGCAATTTAGCTAACTTTGAAAACATTTAGGACACTTAACATTTTTGACTTTCCAAACTCGGAAAATTCCAAGATTTTTCTAGAAACATTCTCACACTAATCTGAAAATTTCAGAATTTTTTCTCGCAAATGTTTGACTTCCAAAGTTTGAAAATTATAATTTTTTTTTCTGAGAATAATCTAAAAATGTCATAGTTTTTTTTAGCAAAAATTTTAAACTTTTGAGGTCAAATATTTGCTCATTTTGTTCTAGAATTTTATTTAGACTTCTCTCAAAATTGATTAATTTTCTTGCAAATCTTTCACTTTTGGAATCATAGATTTGCTTTTTTTGCTAGAAAATTTCTTAGATTAATGTATTAATGTAAACATTTCAGATTTTTTCTTGAAAATTTTCAACTTTTGGAGGTTAGAAATTTGTTTTTTCTAGAAAATTTTTAAATCTAAAAATTTCAGAGGTTTATTTTCCTTTCTATCTACAATGTCTCTAATACACCATCATACTTTTGTCTGAAATAATTTTTTATCTGATAAAAACTTGCTCTTGGCCAGGATTCCTGACTTTACATGGAATCTGTGATAAAGCTGAACTTTAACGTTTTTAACATTTGGGGAGAAAGAAAAGCCGACGTGATGTATCTCCAGATTCCTGGAAGCGGGTCAACTCGGGGAAACTTTCACAGTTATTCATTAATATCCTGCGAAGGCTCCATACATGTCAGTGAAGATGAACAGAAAAGGAAAAGATGTTGATTCTTTGCTTCATCCTAATGTAAACTTTCAGTCTGCTTTGGCAGATGAAAAGTCACGGCAAAGTTGAAGTTGTTTTTTCTTTTCGATCTGCTCTTGCTCTTCCAGGACATTTTGGAGAACGAGAGCATAAACCTGGACTGGATGTTCCGCTACTCGCTGATCAATGACATCGTGAAGGTGAGTGGCCTTCAGGCTGCAGACACGGTAAACACATGAACCAGACGTCAAAGGCAGCAAATTGATTCATGTGTTTTCGCATGGGCACCAGCTAAAGGTTGCTTGTTGTGCCATGCAGATATGCACCAATCTTTCTGCGTTGCCATGGTTTCACATGAGCTGAAGTGGAGAGAAGGAAAATCTGCTTTAAAGTTTGTTATTGACTTGAAGTGGTTGGAGAAGTGTAGGTAACAAATGAAATTTCATCAGAAACTCTGATTAAATGTAATCATGGGAACAATTTAGAAGATTGCTTGTAATGGACTGATTGCTTGATGAAGTGCTTCGGCTAAATCAGTTCCACATTTCCACAAAATATGAAACAAGGTTGATTTTTTTCCCCAATGGAAGGATTAAATTATTTTTAAATAATGTCACAAAAGGGCAAAAATGTCCAGTTAAAGAAAATTATAATAGTTCATTAATACAATCATGTTGTACTAAGATTGGATTTAATTTATGTAAAAACTAAAACAAAAACTAGTATTTGTTCAGTTAAAAACACATAAAATTTACGTTCAGATGAAACTTTCAGTTTTTTCCTGTAAATAATTTTGTTTAATTTCTTATCCTTCCTAGCTTCTCTTTAGCTTTGAAACTTTGCTTTTGTCGACCCTAAATTAGCTTAGCTTAAAGCAGGTAAGCTAAGTTAGCTTAGTTAGCTTAGCTCAACTAAACTAAGCTTAGCTGAACTAAACTAAGCTTAGCTGAACTAGCATTGCTTAGGAAAGCTAAGCTAAGTTAGCATATTTAGCTTAGCTTGAATATGCTAATCTTAGCATATTCAATAATCAAATAATATTTGATTATTTGATTAGTTGATTATTTCCAAGTATAATAAATTTAAAATACTAGAGCATATACTAAACAAATTTATGAAACTGTAATAGTCACTGCAGTGTTTTCTACCATAATATTATGTTTAGTAATCAAATAAATCTTTGACAGTGCCTCTCATTTGCTAACTAAAATACTAAAGAAAACTTTAAAAATGTGAAATCGTACAAATATTTTTATACATAAGTTTAGTATCTGCTTTGACATTTCTGTAATGAATCTGTTTTTCCTTTCTAAAAAAACAGTTATTTATTTTAGCTTAGCCTAGCTTAGCCTTCCTTTACTAGCAAAGAGAAATATCTGGGCCGTTTCAAAAGATAACACACTTTAACCATTATTATTTCTGACAAAATTACCTTTCCTTGAATTTATTTTTTTACTTTTTGATGCAAATTTTATTTTTCTTTCTTTAAAGCTAGCTTACGCTAGCCTATCAGGATCTATTTTAGCTTAAATTATCTTGGTTGAAAACAGAAAGAAATCATGACTGTTAACTATTGACCCATTTTAACTGCAATCATATTGTATAAACTTTTTACTCTATTAGTAAATGTGGTTTCTTTGTAATAAGAGGCAATTTGTTTATTTCTCAGTAGCTAGCTTAGCGTAGTTTAGCTAGCTTAGCTTGGAAGGTTTAAGTTCTATTAGCTGAAAATGGCGAGTAATATCCAGAATGTTGCCATCAAGAAGTGCGTTTTATTCTGAACTTATGAGTTGTATTTCTGTACTGATTTGCAAACTTGTCAAATTTGTTATTTTCTTACGCCTGGATTTGTTTGCATTTGCTGTTTTGACCTAGAGAAACAAAATCAGACAGAAAGAGAAACATGCTAATGCTTGACTTCTGTTCACCAGGGAATGAACTATCTCCAAAACAGCTACTTTGGCTGCCACGGAAATCTGAAGTCATCTAATTGTGTGGTGGACAGCCGATTTGTTTTGAAAATCACAGATTATGGTTTGGCTAGCTTCCGCTCGTCTTGCGAAAACGACGATTCGCATGCCCTCTATGCAAGTAAGTCAGCTCCAAAATGCAGTTCCACAAAAGCCTCTGCTTCTGTTTTATCACGTTGTGTGTTTTCTTCCAGAGAAGCTGTGGACAGCTCCAGAGCTGCTCATATACGACCGGCACCCTCCTCAGGGGACTCAGAAAGGTGATGTGTACAGTTTTGGCATCATACTGCAGGAAATAGCTCTGAGGAATGGACCTTTCTACGTGGAAGGCATGGACCTCAGCCCTAAAGGTAAACACAGCTGTCTTTTACGAGCCTTTAAGTGGCTCAATTAGCAAAATTAGCAAATAAAAGAAGTAACCTAAAAGGAACTCCACTTAATTTAAACAGACACAATCAAGAAAATATTTATTTTTAGCGCTGTGTTCCATGTTTTCCTATAACTGTAACATGACATGTTGGCCAGATGTCATCATGTAACTGAGAGGAAAAGACAGTCAATCCGACTGCAGAAAAGTTATGAATAACATTACAGAACAATGTTTCAGTCAGTTTACATATATGAAAACAACAGAAGGAAAGTGAATTATTTCTTCAATGTCATCTAACTTAAATTTTCTAATTCAGAATCGTCTTTGAGTTAAAATGAGGGTAAAATTCTTACTTTTTCAAAGCCGTGTATCTTTGAGAAATGTCAACATCATAGAGGAACCTTGAAAGGATCATTTCTGACAAGCTTTTAAGGTGGAAAAAAAAACTTTTCCAAAACCTGAAAAGATGTGAAAAGGTTGGCCTTTTAACTCTGCAACAAAATGTCTGCCTCACTTTACTGGCTTAGGTAAAAACAGGAAGAATTTTATTTTCCTAAAATATGACCAATTTATAAATACAGTTATGACACAGATGTCTTGCAGTAAAGTATTTTCTTTTTTGGCCTAATGTTTTATTTGAACAATACCTTTAAATCCATATTTCATTCTAATTGAAACATATATAAAGCTGAAATGTTTGATATTCATAAAGCATATTTAGAATACAATATGGCTCAAGTTTTTACCATATTTATATATTTTCTTTTACCTGAATGATCTAGTAAAAATCATTCAGTTTTTGCATAAAAAATTATTAATGTTACCTAACTTATGCTAACAGGTAGCTTAGCATTTCTTAGCTTAGCTGTATTTGGAAATGAACTATTTGCAAATGTCATAGATGTCTTGAAATGTTAACCTTTTCTCCATCTTTTTGTATTTGTGATAAAGCTAATTGTTTTCTGTCTTGAAAAGCAGATTTGTTTAAGCTAGCTTGGCTTAAATTAGCTTATTTTAGATAAAATTAATCAAGTAACATAATTGCTGTCTCCTAAAAAGGGAAAATGTTGATATTTTGATGTAAAATTTGTTTTTCATTGTTCACATTCATGGGATCCTTTTATAAACTTTTGTCATTTGAAAATTAGCTGCTATTTCTTGAAGCCTTAGCCTAGCTAACATTACCTTAGCTAAAAATGCTGCTATCATGTAATTTGTTTTACATCAAGTTCCCAGTTGTCGTTTTTAGTTTTGATAATTGCCAATGTATATTTTGTTTTTTAAAATTTAGCTTCATTTAGCCTAGATTATCTTAGCTTAGCCTAGCTTAGCCTAGCCTGTCCAACCAAATCTTGATTTCAACAGTTTAGCTTTAAAAAGAACAGTAGATTGTAAATATTGTGTGTATTAATTCACTAAAATTTGCTCTTTTTGTGAAATACTTTTTTTCTGTAACTGAATTGATTTCCATATGGATGGATGAATTTCTCTCCTTGCAATCGTTGAAAAACAGATTGAAAAACAAGTCAAACTCGTCTCCATAGGGGAATAAACCTTTTCCAGAACAGCTACTTCAGTTGCCATGGAAACCTGAAGTCCTCTAATTGTGCCGTGGTCAGTTGTTGTGTTTTGAAAATGACACATTAAACCCAGAGTTGAGCCTAAAAATATCTGAAAAGTAAAAAATAATTAATGAAAACATGAGAATAAGATGTTGGATCAAAGTTTTTCCTTTTAGTCTTAATTTATCGGTTTTTGTCTTACATCTGGGATGCACCTCACATATTAAAAAGTAAAATATGGCAGCATGACTGAGGATATTATTGAATTTAGCCGAAGTGCATGCAGGGAGGGTGGGAGGATTTAACTTGAATGTAATAAATCGCCTTCCTGAGGAGCTTCCTCAACCTGTTAACCTCGATTAAAACCTTTTATTCAGAGTCACGTTTCCTGCTGCTTATGTATTAACAGCCTGAGGGCAGAAACCTCATGTTCACACCGTAACGTTTCCATTTCTGCTAGATTCTTTAAAAAGCTTTTATGCATCTTTTGTCATTGAAGAGGGAAAAAATTGAATAAATTGTTTTATGGAGCTTTGTTTTGTTTTATTCATCAGAGGAAAAAAAGTGTCCTTCTGAAGAAGTGGTAAAAACTTGGAGTGCCTTGGGAAATATATTAGAAAAATGAGTGTTTATATTTTTAAATGTGTTTTAGCTTTTATCTGCTGCACTTAACGTCAAAAAGAAAAATGAGAATTTATTGTAAAAGAAATTAGCAGCAATGTTTTTGCATAACCTACATAGTTGTGGCTTGATTAAAAACTAAATTATGCAGAAAACTGAAAAAGAAAATTGAATCTGGGTACAGATTAGATTTAGCTTTATTTTTGCTTTTAAAAGTTTGTGTTTATTAGTGTAAATTAGCCTAGCTTAACTTCATTTTAACCACAGCTAACACACTTTGACCTAAATATATTTCCATTATTTTGAGACACACAACTTATTTTAACAATTATAATTTTTAAAATAAACCCTTAAATTGAATAGTGATATTTGCTGATTATTGATAATAAACACATGATAATCAATAGAATAAGACTTAATGAGTGAAGTCTTTAACCTGGAATGTTGAAATTACCTTTAATATATATAAAAAAAAAAACTTCTAGTATTTTACATCACGTGATCAACTTTTACATTGTTTTCTACTTTTAGGTTATTCTGTTTTTTTATTTTGATCCTAGGATGTTAGCATCGGTTAGCATTCAGTGTAACTTAGCTTAGCTAGTTTAGCCTTGCTAATCTGTGTTTCTTGTCTATTTTAAAACAACTGCCTGTTTTTTTATATATATCCAGTTTGGTTTGGTAATGTGTTGTGAATGTTTGACTTCATTTTCAAGAAACTGGAGTAAAATATTTTAAAAATACATCCATAAAAGGGCCTTAAAGTCACAAATGTATGCTAATACGAAAGTACATAACTCAACAAATTAAGAGCTTATTTGTTTATACAATTCAAAAAAAGTTTGATATCAACAAAACTGAGCTAAGTAGGTTTAACATTTTATTGCTATTTTTAGTGTTTTCTTGTAGTTTGTGGAGTTTTTTCCAGGTTAGCTTAACAACTACCACAGCTGGACGGTTGTTTTCAAATGTGATAAATTTAGCTCATTGTGGTGGCATGTTTTGCGTTTAAAAATTTTCTTTTTGAAATAAATTAAAAAAATTTCAAACTACTGAAGTTAAATCAAGTAAATCTACTACAAAAATGTACACATGAACAAACCAAAGAGCTTATAATGTTATTATAAAACCCTTCAAAACTGAACAGTTGGTATATTTATTTAGGTGATGTGCTTTTGCATTTTGATTCTGTTTGATATTATTCATCATTATCCAATCAGACACTAAGGTTTGTTTTCTTCCACTATTAGAGATCATACAGAAGGTGAGAAACGGCCAGAAGCCGTACTTTCGGCCAACGACAGACAACAGATGCCACCCGGAGGAGCTGACCATCCTGATGGAGGGCTGCTGGGCCGAAGACCCGACAGAGAGGCCCGACTTCGGTCACATCAAGATCTACATGGCAAAACTCAACAAGTAGGTCCAACATACTTTAAATGGTTCATTTATTCCTAAAAACCTTTGGAAACAGCAGAAATCTCTTTAATAAATGTAACCACCGTTATGTGTTTGACTTTATTTTAACTTATATGGGCTGATTAATCACATTAAAAACTTAAAGGGGACTTAATATGGAAAATTAATCTTTTGCATAGTTTTATATTTCCATTTGGATCCCTGCTGTTTCTGAAAACACCCAGATGTTCTTTGGCAATAAGTTCATGTTTTTTGGTATCCTTCCAAATGTGGCAACTTCAGAGAAGCCCAGTCAGTTACCTAGCAACCCCGGCGGAATTCCGCCCGTTACCTAGCAACCCAGCGGAATTCCGTCCATTACCTAGCAACCCAGAGCTAGTATGTTTGGTCAGCTGGTTTTACCGCTCAACTTCTGCTTTTCAAAGATGTGCCGTTGTATAATTGTGTATCTGTTTGCAGCCATTTTCCCGTGCGAGTGTAAAGGTTGAGTTCGGGGTCATGGCCAGCAGCGTATTTAGATTTAAAGCGACAAGGCGCCCTAAAACAGTGAAAATCTCATTATCTAAGAATGATTTTGTACAAAAAATGTAATTGTTTTGTATATATAAGCCTATCCTGACCTGTTCAAAGACGTATGATAGGTCACTTTTAAATTAGCATTACATTACAGTATATTACTATCTTCCTCTTCAGACCTGAAATAAAAAGTTAAATTGAGATTGATAGAAGGATATTTTTTGTAGTTTCTGACGTTGGTGTTGGAATGAAAATAAAAATAAAAACCGAACGACAGTTTCTGATGAATGTTTGTAATTCCTGACAGGCGGTTGTTAGCGGGAAGCGCCCTGTGAGCGTCGGTGTGTGTTTGAGTAACAGAGTTGGAGTCCATGTTTCTGGTATTATTTTCGATGATCTTATGAATCATTTATGTGCATATTTTGGTTGGAGTATTATGTCGATGCAGGAAGGGAGGCAAGCATGTTTTCCCCTGAGAGTGGAGCATCTGTCAGAAAGAGTTACTGCAAGGATCTCTGCTGAAACAAAGTGACTCTAAAGCTCACACATGCTCAGAAACCAGATACACTGCTGGCAGTTTGGATGTTGGAGAAACTCTGCAACAGTTCCGTCATGGGAAAAAAAATGAAGACACCACATGAAATATTCAGTTCTTTCACTAGAAATGTTCACATATTGAAATATAATCTGTGTACAAATTTATTTCGACATTAAATGTCCACATGCAGTTATGGGCACGATTACGCTAACATTTAGCACACTTATCTTCTCCTAAATTAATTTTGCCACATAAATTCTAACATGCTAATTTTCTTGGCTGTTTTGCAACTTTTAGCTGAAGAAAGTTGTGTTGAAGTTTTGGTTATTGCCTATAAAGATATCCTCAAGTAGTTAGACATTCATATTCAAGCTCTCATTTTGAAGTGAGAAAACGGTTTGCACGACTTCTGTGTTTCCGCTCCTCATGTTTTCTCTCTTTTTTACCCAATTTTTTGGGTAATTTTTTAAACATAAAGGAACAAAATAAAACATGGGCCGTATTATAGAAGATGTAGATTATAATGTCAAAATTAAATTGATGTTTTCTAGTCTTTCTAGGGAAGATAATTTGAACTGAGGTTAGCGCTTTAGCATTAGCGGTCAGTAAATACCGCATTCCAATTTAGCATTAGCTTCTGCTAAATACCATGTTGGTATAACGCTTTAGCATTACCAGAATTAGTGTGTATGATTAGTGCTTTAGCATTAGCACACTAGGTATTTAGTTAGCGTTGCTCACTCTGTCCTTCTGTAAGAAAACCATACTAGTGTCATAGGGTGTGTTTTTTTCTCATGACTTCATATTTGCAGGAATAAAGTGGTTTAATCTGGTTTAATAGTTACTAACCACCTGAATTATGGAATAAGGTTATTGTTTTAACGTCCGTCTTGCATAGGATTAGAGATGAGCTGTTTCAGTATCTCAGTATTTAATGCTTTCCTCAGTTTGGATGGTTGTGTGGGATGTTTGAACAGATCTGACAGTGAAATGAAGAGTCATTGAACTGGTTAGACCTTTGAATCGTTACCTCATTATACTTCATTAATAATTGAACTAAATTATTGGTGTTTTTTCCCTTCTGGGAAAAAAGAACTAAACGAATCTCCTGTGTTTGCAGCACATCACAAGAAGCTAATGTTGGAAATATGCTTTAAATTTGTTCCTTTAGCTTTGATAATTAGTATTCAGCCCATATTTACAATGAGACGGTGCTACTTTCTTTCTTTAAGCTCCTCATGAAGACATGGATCATGCAGCACTGCGTGTTATTTGCATGTTTTTGCCCAGAGACGTGATAAAGAAGAGTTTACATTCATCATTGGCTCAGCGGATTGAGCCTCGGTGAATGCAGCGTGAAACTTTTACAGGTTCTGACTTTCTGCCTGTCAGCTGCAATCAGTGGTCACGTCCTGCAAGCTGTGGCAGGAATATCAAAATGTGGGTCACGGTTCGTTAGACTGAAGCCGACTTGGAGATTTCTGACCCTCAGCTGGAAAAACAAACTGTTAGGTTGTGCTGTTTTTATTGCAACACCTGAACACTGTGAGACACCGTGGGACAACATTCAAACTTTGGAAAGAGAAAAATGATCCATACAGCCACATGAACTCAAAAGTACTTTGGAAAATCAATGTCACCCGAGGCAGCCCTCCCTCCGCTGCATCCAGCAGGGTAACTCGATATTGCATAAGGAAGCAGGAAGGCATAAATCTCTGAACAGAGCAAGTTCTCTGGGAACAAGCTGGATAAAAATGCAGGCGACAAGTGTTCTGTTTTAAGATGGGTCCAGATTTAATTAAAAACATGAAGAGCAGTTGATATAAACTAAGGGAGTTAAATCCAGTGTCTGTCATGATCTGGTGGAGAATCATCGTTCTGGGCTGAGATGAGCAACAGAGATGCTAACGTTGCTTATGATCCGCTATCATCAAAGGGAAATGTTTCATGGCCGTCCAGAACAGAATGCCAGCAGTCCAGATGTGTCTCATCTGACAATGTGGGAACAAAGTGAAGCAGAGGAACGATTGGGAATTAGTTTAAGATGAGCTTAGAGGAGATTAAACGATATTAGAGCAGGAATCCAAGATGGAGGAGATCAGAGTCTGGAGCAAAACAAGAACGACTTGGAGGGATTGGAAACCATTTCTCATCTGATGGATGGATGGATGGATGGATGGATGGATGGATGGATGGATGGATGGATGGATGGATGGATGGATCGATTGATTCTTGGATCTATCCATCCAAGAATAACTATTTGTTATTCTTTTCCAAATCAGCCAATCCAGGAGCCCAATTCATTTTGCTTGCAGCTGATTGGCTGACCATCAGACCATGGGTGTTAGCTTTGATGCTAGCGCTAAGGCAGTTTCCACTGGGCATATTAAAACATATTAATGTACATTTTGTACTGAACAGTTAAAATATGCAGTTGGAAGCATTTTTAGATGATATCTCTAACATTTACAGATATTATCTCTTCTGCGGCTCCACTGCAGTACAACCCATTAGTGATATAAAACCAGCCATATTGGAGGTGACTCTATGACAGATTGAAAGTTTTTCCTCTCAGCTCGACCTCTCTTCTATTATCTGTGTTTCTCCACATTGGATGGCTCTGCTCACGTTCGGCTCTGAGTGGTTTTAAGCGCAGAGGTCCTCATGATTGATGACCTCCGAAGCACTCAAGGATGTTGTTGACAGGCGCGTCCCTCCACTCCTGTTGGCCTGGGCGGCCCGTGCCTCGGCGCTCCGTCTGCTGGTTACTCTCATTAGGAAAATGCTTGTTGTTGACGTGACGTGATGGATGGGCTGGTATTTTGGGAGCGAGAGTGAAAGAGTGTCCGGCGACAAACGGTTTGGTTTGAACCCACACAGAGAGTCTAAAGTTGGCTGTGAGACGCCGACCTCTCACTGCAGGCATGAAGTCTCTCCATTGTTTGTCTCTGAACACATTGACTCTGATTCACTGGAAGCTGTCATCCATTACTGGAGGTTCAGACAGAAAGTATAAATCCTTTTTAATTCTAGTTTAGATGAATTACAGCAGATTTGATTTGCTATTCAACGTTTCCCCCGAAACCTTGCTACCCCGTTGGTTGGGGATCCAGCGGCTCGTCGTGTTTTTGAGTTAAAATATGTTTAAAGTTGACAGGAAATTTGAAATATCACTTGATAATTATGTGTTATTGAAAGATTGGAAGATTAATACCTGAACATTAACTATAAAGTCTTAAAAAATGCAAATATTAAAAAAGAAATACTTTAATAAGTAAGCAATGCTAAGTCTGGTGGGGGCAGGTAAAGCCTGGTGACCCGCCAGGCTTATAATACAGAGAAGGAAACTGATGTGTTTTCACCAAATGGCCTTTATTGAATCTTTATACTCTAGTTAACGATTAATCGATTACAAATACCCTTTTTCTTTTTTCAATTTAACTCTTAGAATAAAACTTAATGGAATCACATTGAATTTAGTTTTAATTAACAATTATTTTAGTTATCGATTAATTGTATTGACAAGTCTTATTTGATTATTAATCTATTAGTTTGACAATTAATTGATTAATCGGATAAAAAGTTTCCAAATTCTAGAGATTTTTCACTTAAGACTTTTTATACAATCTAGAATAGAATAGAATCTCTGAAATATGTTAGAAAATGTAAATAAACTAATAATTTTTTAAATAAAGAAATTAAAATGCAACAACATAACGTTCCTTTAGTGAACACTTTTCTGCTTGATTTGGGATCAATACTTTATAGAGCTAATCTGATGACTATTTTTTGGATAAAGTGAATAATAATAATTGGAAAGCAGAAGGAACTTAATATAAAATAATGTTTCCCCATAATCCAAACCAGATGAAGGAGTTTTGGCTGAAACATGCTCACAAACAAATATTTCTTTTATTATATTGCAAATTTATTTATTTTTTGTACTCTTTTAGGTTATTTTCTTCTCTGAATGTTTTTATTTCACCAAATGGCTTTTTTTGAGTCCAGTTAACGATTAATCATTTACAAAATTATTTGACAATTAGTTCTACAATCGATTAATCACAATTAATCATTTCAGTCCTAGCTCCAATTTATTGATTTTGTCAGTATTAACATATTTTTGTGTTTTCATTTTTGCATTCGTTGTACTGTACATCTAAATTTGAAATGCTGGGCGCGTTAATCTTCATGTGACCTTTTTCGATTGAACTCGGAGCCTCGTTACTCATTAGTCGTCCATGTCTGATATTTACTCCTTTAAAGATAAACAGCATGTGGGCGTCTGTAGGCTGATATGACCCAGTAGCTACTGGGAAGACACAGACGTTGACGCTTTTAGCCTCCATGCTGGCGTGGATGACTCACCTTCTCGCTCCGTCTGAGTAACTGAGAGCGTTTGGTTGTGTTTATGCCTGAGCATATGATTGTAGAGCATAAACATTATGCAACACATGTAATTAGAAAACCTACGAGACCCAGGCATCAGCGTTTAGACCATCAATGCTGTAAAAAATAAATCCACTAAACGCCACATTTAGCAGCTAACATTTGAGGCTATAAGTCAGTTTTATTAGTTCTTTGTATGGGACACCTGAAGTGACGTAATTATGATACCAAAAAATTTAAATTAACGTGATTACAATGCAAATTTTTAACTGATTTTCCAAATCAAAATTTGAAGTATATAACTAATGCTTACAGTAGATAATATCTGTAATATCTGTTCTTGCAGTGACAACAAAAGCATTAAAATATACAAAAATTCAAACAAATAAATAGAAAATGAAAAGAAATAAAAAAGCTTTAATTAAATAATGAAATAAATATACAATAAAAGAAAAGTGGAAGAAATGGATAACATTCAAGACAAAAGACAGCAGCAAAAGTAGAGACAGAGCTAGACAAACTAGATGGGACAAAGATCAAACAGAGGAATAGCTCCAATGCAAAAGTTTTATGTTATGTAATGTTGAATGTGAATTGTTCATGTACATTGTTTATGTAAACAAACGTGAAAATACTAATAAACAGTTAAATGATTTAAAAAATGAACTTAAAAAATGCATACTGTAAAATAAATAGAAAAAATTATTAACGAAATGGAATTATAAATATAAAAAGCTACAAAAATGAAAAAAGTTATTAAAAATACAAAAAATGGAAAAAAATTTAAAAAATGCAAAATAATATTAAATAAATTGAAAAATGGAATTAATACAAAAACAAAATTGAAAAAATACAGAAAATGTTATTTTAAATGACAAAAATGTACAAAAATACAATGAAATAAAAAAATACAAAATATAAAAAATACAGAAAAATTACATTGCAGTAAAATATTGCAAAAAACAACACAGATTTTAAACTTATGTTAAAAATATTTGTATTTCTTGCTCTTCAGAGTTGCTACATGTTTGTTTGTGTTTTTTCCACAGGGAGGGCAGCACCAGCATCCTTAACAACCTGCTGTCCAGGATGGAGCAATACGCCAACAACCTGGAGAACCTGGTGGAGGAGCGAACGCAGGCCTACCTGGAGGAGAAGCGGAAAGCCGAAAACCTCCTCTACCAAATCCTCCCACAGTAAGGAAGGAAAAAACCCCAAACCACCAATTAACCGGAGCTCAGCTGATTGGACGATCCACCGCCGGCTCGCAGTGACACTCTGTCAGCGGCGCTAAACCTCTGTATTAATTAAAGACTCAAACGCATTTCCCAGCAGTGCGATCTCGCTGCAGATAAAAAGGGCAGCAGAGGGAGAACAGGAAGGCGAAACCACTCATTAAAGAGAGAGCAGAACGGAGCAAATCCAGCTTTCCTCCATCGTTTATCCTCTTCTTCCTCCTTCATCATGTTGAAATTAGGCAGACAGAAAAAGGGCCTGAGAGGAACAAAAGATCTGATTTCTCACTGCGTTCCAGATTTAAACAAACTGACCTCTGCCTCCGAGATGTTCCTGCCTTTGGTATTGTTTGATTGAAGGAAAATTAACATGAGCAGAGATAAACTGACATCTGGGGATGATTTTAGTGGCCAGGCGTTCAGCCAGAGCCCAGGGCTGCTGGATAATAAGGAGAAAACAGCTGAAAAAACATTTTTCTTTGACTTTAGAGCCTCTGCCTTATTTACTGCACCGGATAATTCAATATTTAGCTAAATCTATCACATGTGGATACCAGAACCTTACTTATTCCAACCTTTGTTTGAAGTAACCCTACTAAAAAATTACAGATGGCCGCTGACACTAATACTAAACTGCTAAACACATAAACAATTAGCAGAAGCTAAAGCTAACTGCTAAACCTATAAAAATTAGTGAAAGCGAAAGCGCTAACACAAAAAATTCCTGGAAGCTAACACTAAACTGCCAAACACATCAAAAGGTTTGCAGAATCTAACTTTTCAGACGACGGTCTCCCAGTCGGTCACTTCTTCATTGTTCAGTTGACGACTGGGGTGAAACGAGCAAACATCAAAGTCCTCAGTTTCTGATTTTATTACTTTAACATTACATGCACAAGATAACCAAAGTTGAAAACATGATGGGTAACGTTGTGTGTCAATAATTGATTAAAAAGTCGCAAAAATAGCAGCCATCTTGAGAAAAGGTCATCCCCTGAAATTAAAGTGGCTAACGGGAAACATTAGCGGTTAGCGTGTTCATTTTTACAGTGCTGTTTTTCTGTGTGTGCGTGTGTGTGTGTGTGTGTGTGTGTGTGTGTGTGTGTGTGTGTGTGTGTGTGTGTGTGCAGCTCGGTGGCGGAGCAGCTAAAGCGCGGCGAGACGGTTCAGGCGGAGGCCTTCGACAGCGTCACCATCTACTTCAGCGACATCGTGGGCTTCACCTCTCTGTCTGCGGAGAGCACGCCGCTGCAGGTACGCTTCCCGCTCACAACGCGCTGCGCCGCTCCGCGCCGCGCTGTCGTGATCTCCGGCAGAGAGAGTGTGTTCCCACACACACACTCTGTGTGTGACTGGAAATAGATCAGCTGTTAGATGGGAGATGTTGACGCAGAGTTGAGTCACTTTATCTAGACTGATAAAGAATCTGCTCTGTTGTGGTGGAGACAGAAAGTTAGTTTTAAATGTGCAAAGATAATTAAACCAGAAACTAGAAAGAAATACTTGTTACGATTTGGTGTTTTTGCAGTGTAATTATTATTTATAATTGTCATTATTAATATTATTATGGGTCTGTAAGTTTTCTTGAATGAGAGGCATTTTGTAATTATTTTGTTTTGTGAACACCATAGCATGTTTTAATTACAAATTTCTGATAATTATTGAGTTGGTAAGTGATATATTTAATTAAATTCATAAAAAGGTCAAATTAAATAAGAGTTTCAAACAGAAGAGTAGCGGTTAACTAATTATTTTGTTCTTGTTGCTCTGTAGTAAAAAAAATGTCTAATTTACTGGCAGAATTTTACGGTATTTATACGAAAACATTTTGCTGTGTTTTATGGTATTCATACTGTGAAATCTTACGGTATTTTTACTGTAAAATGTTATAGTATTTTATGGTAAAATGTTACGGTATTTTATGGTATTTATACGCCAAAATGTTGATATTTGTACGGTAAAACTTTACCATGTTTATATGGTAAAACTTTACCAAATTTCTACGGTTAAATTTTACGGTATATTACAGTATTTGGTAAAATTCTTTGGTATTTCTACAGACATTTTTTAGAGTGTGGTTATGAATTGTCGTGTCCTACTGGTTACTTTAAAAAAAAAAAACAAGTTTAAATTAAATAAATAAAATCTATGTTTCCCTGCAGGTTGTCACGTTGCTCAACGATCTGTACACCTGCTTCGACGCCATAATCGATAACTTTGACGTCTACAAGGTGGGTTTGGGTCACCAGTGGGTCTAACTGGGATGTGGTGGTGGTGGTGAACTGGTGCTGTACTGGTTTGTGTCCGGTCTGCAGGTGGAGACCATCGGAGACGCCTACATGGTGGTGTCGGGGCTGCCGGTCCGGAACGGGAAGCTCCACGCCAGAGAGGTGGCTAGCATGTCGCTAGCGCTGCTGGAGCAGGTCAGAACCTTCAAGATCCGACACCGACCCAACGACCAGCTCCGGCTGAGGATAGGCATTCACACCGGTGAGTCTGAAGGTCGACTGCCGCTACAAGCTCACAGCGTTCAGGTGCCGGGTCAGGGGTCAAAGGTCAGAAACGACTAGTAACGCAACAAAACTGTCATCAGTGAGAAACTGGAGCAGGATGAGCAGAAAACCAGAACTCTGCTGAGTAAACATCCGACTGGATCATCCAACAAAACATCCAACAAACCAACCAACCATCCAACAAAACATCCAACAAACCAACCAATAAAACATCCAACCAAACATCCAATAAAACATCCAACAAACCAACCAATAAAACATCCAACCAAACATCCATTCATCCATCCGTCCATTAAACTGTTTATTTTATTTATTTGGATCATGATAGAAATATAAAATCACACTTGAACAAAAGACGTATTTTTTGCACCACTATAATCTTAACCTTCTTGAATAGAAGCAGGAAGAAGTAAAAACCATCCAACGTTTCTTTCACCACAATAACCATCAGTTGTAGACATTGACCACCAGCAGCAGCTGGATGTTGATGATGTTCAGTTGTGGACATTGACCACCAGCAGCAGCTGGATGTTGCTGGTTGCTGGCAGCAGCATTGTGTTGTGTGTTCCTGCCCTCTGACTGTCTCGGTTCCTCAGGTCCGGTGTGCGCCGGCGTTGTGGGGCTGAAGATGCCGCGGTACTGCCTGTTCGGAGACACCGTCAACACGGCCTCCCGCATGGAGTCCAACGGAGAGGGTGAGAGCTGCTGACATCACTTCCTGTCTGCTTTAACCGGGGAGACGTGTCTGAAACCAGCCTTTGCTCTGGAGATATTTTAATAAATCTTGATTTAGTTATTATGTAATTATTATTTTTTTGTCTTGTGAATTTGCGCTTTATTACGACGCAGTATTAGAGCCACGCTAAGAAAATGTTTAGTAAATTAATATTACTAGATTAAAACTAGACCAAGTACACTGTAATATATTTTTTTATTTTCCTGTAAATAATATTTCTAATTTTAAGAATATTCTGGAGATCTTTTTTTTTTTTTTTTTAAATAAGATGTTTTCTTTGAATATTAACAGTGTTTAGTTTCTCAGTTTGCTGCCTCATTGTGAGCTGTGGATATTTTCTGACTGGATCTTCAGATGTATTGATCAGCTGCTGAGTGTTTTCCTGTATCGGGTCTCCTCTGGTGAATAATTGATGATTCTCTCAGAAAAAAGCCGTAAACTGCAGCAGCAGGGAATCGTTTCTCCTTCGTTAACTAATAAAACTAACCAGGTTTTCCTCCGAGCTGCTGGTTTCTGACTCTCTGTTCAAAATGGGTTTTATTTAAGAGCTGAAGTTATTTAAATTCCACTCTGAGAGGGTTTTTATTTTATTTCTGCTGTGCTTTTGGTTTGCCTCTCAGCCTTAAAGATCCACGTTTCCTCCGCCACCAAAGAAGTGCTGGATGAGTTTGGTTACTTTGACCTTCAGCTGCGAGGAGACGTAGAAATGAAGGTAAGATCTGATTATTTCAGTCTTTTTTTATTTCTTTCTTTAGTTGAATCACTTTATACAAGGTTGTTTCCTCTCCAGAACACAAGAGCTCGGAGTTTCCTGTGAAATCGATTTAATTCTCACTCAGAGATGTTTTAGAAATGTGAAATAATTGTGGAAGCGCTTCAAATTTCCCAAAATTCAACTCAAATTTGCTTTTTTAATCGCAAAACGAAGATAAATGTTCCTTTAAAAAGTTGAGCGCTTTTGGCAGGAAGCATTTCCTGTAGCAGTCTGTGTCACAGCACAGCTGATTGGCCTCTGACCAAAGGGTTTGGTTAAATGAAACATGGTGGTGGCAGCATGATGCTGTGGGATGCTTTTCTTGAGCTACAACAGGAAGCGGATAGAGCAACCAAAACTCAGACTGTAGCAGGAGTAGAAATACTTCAACATGTTTTTATTCCCCTAAAGGTAAAAAGTAGCAATTTGAGAAAATATTCAAGTTAAGAATAAAAAGGTTTTTAGTAAAAATGCGGCTCAAGATAGTAAAATATGATTTAAAATGTAAAAACATTAAAAGTTAAGTTCAAATTCTGGCTCCAGTTGTGGGTACGCTAATGCGCTAACAGACGAGCTAATCTCTCATTTAGCGCTTTAGCACTTTTGCTAATTTTAAAAACGTTTAGCTTCCCTGGATAAAAGCAATAATTTTCTTATTTTTTTGTTACTTATATGAATTATTGTCAGTTTGGTTCTTAAAATACCAAAATTTCCACTTAATTGGATATTTTGTTCCGTCACTTTTAAATATTAATGATAATTTGATACTCAGTACTTTTTACCAAAAACTTTGTTGAGTAATTTCTTGAACAGCTACGTTTTACCTGAGTAAAAATATGTTGAAGTAGTTCTACTCTTACTTGAGTACATTTTTGAGTACTTCTGGTAATAAGGTAATATCTGGTAATAAGTAGAAACTCGTTACATTTACTTCAGTAACTTATTTGGGGGAAATTAGTTGTAGAACTAGTTTTGCTCCATTGTGTTCCCCAAAAATTGTTCTCCCAATAAGAGAAACATTTTTCTCAACAAAAAGTATCCACACAAGAAGTTACTTAAGTAAGAGTAAAAAAGTATTTTTGTACAGAGATCTGATTTAATTATGACTGAAGATATAATAAATAAAAACACTTTATGTTCTTCCCAATGATAGGAATTTAAATATATTTTTCTGTTCCAGTTCGATCTTGGTCTATCTTGGTGTATTTTTGTCTCTTTTTTTTCTTACCGTCCCTTTAATTGAGCCAATCAGACCTTCTGGAAACAAAATGGCCGCCGCAGTCGAAGCCTCCTTCCTGCTGTGTTGGTGCCATAAGATCCTCGGTGTCGGTCGTTATCGAGGCCCAATCAAACCGCTGACGCGTCTCCATTGACGAACTGATTGATTTGTGTTTTTTGTTGTTTTTTCAGGGTAAAGGCAAAATGAGAACATATTGGCTTCTTGGGGAGAAGACTGATGTGTACGTAATCTGAGAGGCTGCTGGCGGCGCGGCTACTTTATTTGTTCTAGAATAAGTCCTTAACTGTGATTTCCAGCGAAAACAGACAGAAACGGAGGGAATCCCAGGTATATTTATTACCTGCTTAACTAAATAAAAACAATAAAACAGAGAGAAAAGTTGTTTTTGTATGAAGAGGGTGCTTTTCACAGATGAATCCTTATTTTTTTGTGCTTTCTATATTCAGATTTGTAATAACGTGTTTGGAAGTCGACAATGTTTTAAGTATTTTTGGAAAGATTTAAAGGCACAGAAAAGCAATCGTTGCCACTGCAGGGGGTTGATCAACCGTTTAACACAGCTGATGTATATATGTATATCCAAGACACTGTAAAATATTTTGTTCAATAAAATGAGTGAAGCACTCTTTTTTTCATTTATAAGTTTGGATTTGTTGTGTTTCTTTTGTACTTATTGACTTTTAGGCAATAAATAATTACTAACATGTTTCTCTATGAAAATAAATTTCCAATAAATACCATTAATATGGATTAAGGAGCAGATAATCTCAGAATGCATAAATTGTACCTATAAATGATGTTATTGTTCACATTTTGTGTAAACATGTTTAATGTTTGAGCTCAGTGCTGCCCTCTTTGGGTGGAATGGCGGCTACTGCAGTTGTATTTTCCCATTGGGTTTTATTATTGGGTTTCCATGGTAACACCCTGAGACTTTTACTGAAAAGTTTAATTTGCTGCAACCAAAAATGTATTAACCCAGGCTAAATATAGGAAGTGTTTTGACTCAAATCCTGAGAATAAATTTCTTCAATCGAGTCCAAAAGAATCTGAAAACTAGATTTTCTTTCAAAACAGCAAATATGGAAAATATTTTTAAAGTTTTTGATCTTCTCTGGATAAAAATAACTCTAATTACTTGATTTTATTAAATTTTTTATTGTTATTTTACTCTTGACTCCATAAATTTGGCCTTTATGACAAAAAGGTTTGGACATCAAGAGTCAGATAACACTGATAACTATCAAGTACGGTGGTGGCAGTATCATGCTGCGGAGTACAAACTGGATGGACGAATCTTCACATCAAATCAAAGGTAAAAACTTTGCAGCTTAAAGATAAAATTTAAATCTTTTACTTGTGAATAATGGAGGCGTAAATGTTCTGACGGATTGGATAAAGAGCAGCGTGTGTGTGTGTGTGTGTGCGCGCGCGCGCCGCTCAGCGGAGACAAACCCGAAATTAAAAAGCAGGAACAGAAAATTTCTGCACCTCATTTCATTTGAGATGTTGGGTACAGATCCGCTGCAGGGCCGCAGCGCGTTTCTGCAACAAATTGGTTTTTCCTGTGAGATAATGAAATGTTTGGAGAGAAAAGCTGCATAAATAGAAGCTAAAATTACTCGTCTCCATAGCGACCGCCTACTAATCCCCGCTGAAGGCTGAGGACGGATCAGGAATCGTCCTCTGACTGACTCCACGTGTGGATCTGCAGCCGGCTGCTGGGACGCAGCTCCGTCTTTCCTGTCTTCAAGGACAAAGACGAGATGTTTACCCGGCGTGGGAGGAAAGTTCTGTTGCTCAACATCGGTTGCTCTAATTACAGGTTCTGCAGAGGAGAGATAATGATCCAGGAAGTATCGACGCTTTCAGGAACGTTTGATTCTGCAGCAGGAAAAACATCTACAGTTGCTTCTGATCCCAACTTTGTTTCTATTTAAGATGAATTAAATGTAACGGAGTCTAAACTAAAACTTTATTAAACCTGACAGATTAGAAAGGCCTTTTCATAACAACATCATCAGAATCACCAATCCGCTGATCTACAGCCTAAACAATGAAGTTTGCTCAAGTAAAATGTAATAATTGACTTGAAATAATTGATTCTATGGTGTCTGATGAGTTCAAACGGCTAAACGCAGAAAAATACTAGAAAGAAAAAAAAT
The DNA here is from genome assembly GCA_903066825.1 of Alfaro cultratus. Taxonomy (NCBI): domain Eukaryota; kingdom Metazoa; phylum Chordata; class Actinopteri; order Cyprinodontiformes; family Poeciliidae; genus Alfaro; species Alfaro cultratus. The sequence continues at coordinate 31,161 of CAEFZX010009754.1, read as the reverse complement.
ACAGCAATCACAGAAATAGATACAGAAAATAATTGACAAAAATATTGCTACCTAAAAAGATGTTGCAACAGCAAATAAAATGTTACATTAGATTTGTTTGTTTTGTTTTTGTTTGTCACAAAATAATCTGAAAAAGTCAAAGTTCTGCTGGGATCCTGTGTTTTTTTAGTGGTGTGTATTTGGGTTTAACGAGGCTGCAGCTGTTAGGAAAAATAAACCAAAACCAGACGGGCTTTATTAGCTACCAGAGCACCTGGTGGACAGGTGAGGAACTGCGTCACGGCTCCTCGTCATCCAGCCGGTCCTGGACCCTGGTGCTGAACAGAGACCACTTCTTGAAAGGATCGTTGGGGTTCGTGATGCGCGACACACGCTGCCGACCAAAACAAACCAAAACAGAACAAAGGTTAAATACGATGAGACGATTTTAATTATATTCAACACTGAAAATCCTAAGAGATTTAAATTCAGATTATATTCTCATATAAACTGTTTATCAGCCACTTTCACCAGTTTTAAATATGGAGCCATAAATATCCTCTATGCCTTTTAGAGAATGGGATAGAAATTAAAATTGTTTTCTATGTAGTACCTTCATTTCATGCTTTTCTACACATTATAATTTCCTCAAACTGTGTAGGAATCACATTTTGGACTTTGAAACTACAAAATTAATCAAAAAAATTTTCTTGTAAATTTTAAACTTTTGGAGCTGAGGAATTTCTAAAATTAATCTCAACATTTCTAATTTTTTTAAGCAAATTTCTGACTCTTTGCATTCAGAAATTGTTTCTTTAAATTTTAGATTAATCTCAAAATTTCTGACATTTTTTCCTTTTATTCCGTCTCTAACGGCTCTAATTCCTATTTGTTTCCGCTGTAAGTAGTTTTAATTTATTTATATTGTTTATAAGTTACGAACGAGGCAAGAGCTAGTTTTTTAGCTTGTGACTTTGTTGTTGTCATAGCAACTCCATAACAACCGCTTTCCAAGATGGCTGCCAGTTGTTCAGAGAAATGTTAGGTCACATGGAAACTTTGGCTCCAATTAGGAGGACCGTGACCTTACTGTGACCCCAAATGAAAAACGGTTTGACCCCCGGCTGAGGCGAGTCGCTCTCAGTTCATGATTATTTATTATTAACGTATTAAAACATGTAAAGGTGATAAAATCCACACCTGGATCTTCGGGTAGTTGTCGCTCCAGAACGTGATGGCCTCCTCGTTTCTGTAATCATGATCCTGAAAGCGAGGGAAGAGATGAGACGTTAAAATGTTAAGAACGTTAAAAACGTTCTGGTTTAATGAGCGCTAACTGGTGTTAGCATGAGGTCCACCAGAGGTCAGGCAGTTTGGAGCAGAAGCTTCACGTACCGTCGACGGTTTCGGTCTGCTGGGGACGAATCCTGGAGCGCAGAAATGCCTCTGGTGTGTGGTCCTGTAGTCCGGTAGATGAACTTCTACCGCCTTCAACTCGGCCACAACTTTGTCTCTGTGGAGGCAGGAAGTGAGCCGGTCAGAGGGAAGCTGCCGGTCCACGTTTAAAATGAAGGAAGTTCAACTGAAATAAACTTTAAAAAGAATAAAGAATATTTTTGTCTGATTTTAGTATTGTGTCTTCTTTGTTCATCTTCTTCTTTGTACTGGAAAGATTTTCTCATGTTTTCTTGCTAAATTTGGGTCAAATCTGGATCAGATAAACTTTTATTACTGTCTCTGGTGTTTTCCTAACAGGTTCAGGTTTCAGAATCTCTTATGAAAATGAACAAAAACATATTAATTTATGCTCTAACATGCAGAAGTATTTTCTTTTCTGCATCTTTTTTTTCTAACTGGAAAACTGCATTCTGTTTACTCAAGTTCTGGTTATTAAAAACGTGTTTTATAACCTAAAACATCCAGACAAACAGTCAAAATAATGTATTTAAATGAGTAAATCTTCCTCTTTGCATGTGTTTAACTCAACATCCAAGATCCAGAAACCCTGAGATGAATCAGCAGCACTTAGAAAAGAAAGGAAATTGAATATACGGCTTCAGAAGCTCTTCTGCGTTCCCATCTAATTCGCAAAGCTTTTTATTCCCTCTAACATGCAACAGGACATTAGTTTCTGTGGGGGAGCCCTTCATCAAAATGACTGGGCTCCATGTAAAATAACACCATAAAGTCTGATTTAACCCAGACGGGTAAATATTACCCCATTTCCCCTGCAACGCTTTCCAGAAATGCCATTTTCCTCTCCAGGATCAAAAGCGTTGTGTGACTCACCGCATCTTCTGGGACAAATGTTTCTCCAGCATCTCCTTCCTGACGCCTGCGCCACCAAATAAAACACAAACCAACTCAGAGAGCACAGAAAACAGGACTTTACAGAGTAAATAAATAGAAGACAGTCATCAACGTATGTGTGAACGCTGGAATGTGATTCTCTGATGAAGGAACACGGAGGCGCTGACCTTTGACCCTCACTCCTGGTCCCTTCAGAGGGATGTAAGAAGCACCGAACAGAGATAAAGTCTCCATTTTACACCCTCGGTTTATGGTGATGAGGCCCTCATGTCCGTTCAACCGGACGCTCTTCTTCTTGTCGTCGATGTTGAGAGCAGCCACTGCTCTCTGGAGGACGGCAGGAAGTCAGAGACAAAAACTGAACCTTTAATGTAAATATCATCAATACACACCTTAACTATGAAACGTTTTGTGTGTTAATGTAATTTATTAACACAAATTCAATGAAGTAGCGACGGAAAAGTTATCCAAACTGTGAAAAACAAAAGTTCTTTGTTGAACGTAGGGCTAAACAATATGTTTCATATAAATCGATATCAATAATTATTGATTCAGTTTTTTCTAAATATCTGAAATATGGCTGGATTTCTGGCATAAACTTGTTTTATTTACAGTTTTCACCTCACACTGTTGTTTTTATTTTTAAGCAGTTATGAGGCACAGAAACCTGAAACTGCTGCTGCGCAAGTTACTCAGCAGGCTGTTGCTAGGCAACCAGAGTGAGTGAGTTGCTAGGTAACCAAAAAGAGAACGAGTTAGTCGATTCCACCAATTTTGCTCGGCTAATCATGAGAGGTAGAGCAGCTGATGTTTTTCCTCTGCCTACATCCCCCAGAATGCTGTGCGGTTACCAGCATTATATCTATTGATCACGTTTCTATAGCGATGTGTTATTGATTTATTGTCCAGTTCCAGTTGAACGGTTAGAAATGGTATTAAAAGGTCCAACAAAAACTAACAATCCCTCTAAGTTGATTTTCAGTCCAGTATCTGATTATCTGCAGTTTGTTAAAACCATTTTAGTTTACCAAATTTCCATGGCGACCAGGTATTGTTTATATAATCAGGAACAGCTAATAAGTATCAAACAACACCTGAACAAACCCAAGAAATCCCAGGTATGAAACATAGCTTATTAAATCCTGTCAAAAGTGTTTTTATTGCTCTGATATAATATTCTAGTCCTAAATATTGAGTTTTAATTTCCTGTAAACTGATAATTATGACAGAAATAAGGCTTTGTGCAATAAGTTTATATAATGTGTTTAATTAAAGGCAAGAGTTACTAAAATGTATTAACTTATAATTTTTATTGAATGTGTCTATTGGTTTATTAGACTACACAGTAATATTCAGTAAATTAGAATGCAGTTAATTTATTTCAGTAACTCGGTACATAATATACAGACTAATTACACATGACTGATGTTTTCAAGCCTTTATTTCTGTTAATTAAGTAATTTTCTGAGAAAAGCCAATGAAAACACTCTAAGCTAATAATATCACATCAGATCAATATATTTAATAATAAAGATGTAGAGTTAATTAAAAAAAACCTAGTTTAATGTATATATTTTCAAAAGGCACTTATATTTTAAAGTCCATTTTATACTTTCTGCTAGTTAAAGTATAAATGCTGATTTTAGCTAACTGCTAACATCAGCAGTTAGCTGCTGTCACCCGGTTATGATCATTTTTGGGGTGATTTTTCTCAACCAGTGGATAAACTCAGCTCACCTCCTCCACCCAGTTGTCCCTCAGGATCCCTCCAGTGTGGATTTCCTCCTCAGCGACCGGCTCCTCGGCCATGGCGACACAAAAACAGCTGCTAGCTCAGTAGCCAAACCTCTCAGTGTCCTCGGACTGCCGTTGCTCCGTTTAGAAGTCTCCCATAGCAACGGGCAGCGCTTCGCGGAAGTGTTGTCATAGAAACCGTGGTCGACGTATGCTAGGCTGTGTTAGCCCGTTGTTAGTGAAATACTGTAAAGAACAACGCGTTTCCGTCCACAGAACATCACTAAGCGATATGTTTACGTCATAACCTTCACAGAATGAGAGAGAATCACTCCAGAAAGAACAAAGAAGGACTTTAAAATATTTCTAAAATGACTGAGAACACGTCAATATTTCAGGAAAGTTTAGCTGTTAAAAAGAGACAGATATGGTGCGTCTCTAAAGGGTATTAAAAGTTGTTATGTCTGTAAAAATAAAGAGAGAGAGAAAGATATTAAATCCCTGAAAAAATATATTAACCCTTTCAGATAAGATAAAAAACTTTGGGAACACTTTATATGAAAATGATGTGCATAAGACATGATGACAAGGTCTTAAACATGACATAAGACCTGTGATGAACATGAATGTTTGACTGTTCATGAAGTGTTATTGCTTAATGACATTTTTTAATGCAAAACTGCATTAAAAGTTACATTAAAATTAGCATTAAAAGTGTCAACTTTGAATTATTTGGTAAATACTGACACTTAAAGAAAAGTTGCGCTAAACTTGCATTAAAAGTCCATTAAAAGTGTCATAATTTACCAAATGACACTTCATGACAACAGATTTATGACATCTGTCATTAATGTTAAATATAATGTAGTTAATGCTAAATAATACATAGTGATTTAGCATTAGCTTTCGCCAAGTACTATGTTGGTATAGCGCATTAGTATTTAGCTAAATATTATATTGGTGTAGCGCTTTAGAATTAGCTTCTGCTAAATACCATTTTGGTATAGCGCTTTAGCATTCTGCTAACTACTATATTGGTGTAGCTCATTCGTATTAGCTTCTGCGAAATACCACGTTGGGGTATTGCATTAGCATTAGCTATGGTTAAATGTTGATGTAGCTGGTTAGTAGTATTAGCTTCTGTGAAATACTGTGTAGTGTTTTAGTATTAGCATTCTGCTAAATACCATGTTGGTTTAGTACTGCCTTAGCATTAGTTTCCGTTAAATACTGTGTTGTTTGTGTAGCACTTTAGCATTGGTGGAGCTAATGTTTATGATTAGTGGTTCAGGTTTAGCATGGCTAACATTGAATTAGCGGCACCATCACTACAAAATTCAGAATTTCTTCACAAATGTATATATTTAATTTGCGTCATATGTGGGAAGATATTGAGATAATGTTGTGTTAGCTTAAAGTTGCATTAGCTTAAATTGCACATTGATAAACCAAAGTTGTTTTGTTGATTTATTTGTGATTTTATATGTACTATCATACATTAGTAAAGATTATCAACTTTCTTTAAAAAAATAAAAGCCAAAACAATCTAATCTAATTTTTTGCCTGATTGTAATATAAAACACTGCTGGTCTCTGAAATCCACTGACAGTCTTTAGATCTGCTTTCTACTACCTACAATTGAGACGCCTGAAGCAAAACATCACTGTTGTTCTCTAAAAGGTAAATTCATTTTACATCCAGGTCAACAAACATCACCACCTTACAACCTCCTTCCTATTTGTCAGGCAACCTTGCTGAATCATTGTATGTATTTATTTATTGATATATAAATAAATAAACCCGGCTAAATATAACACTCTGTGCTGGTTACTGTGGAAATAAAGCACAGAAACAAACCTCTGTTGCTGAGAAACAGCAAGCAGACCTTTCCCTGTATTGGTCACCAGCAGCTCAGCAGGCAGCGCGGCTGAAACAGAGTCAGGCTGTGTGGATGTCAGGAGCTGAACTGAAACACGACCGTCACTTTCACAGCGACGTGGGATTAATCCAGCTGGAAGTGACAGCATATCCTGGAGTTAAAGCAGTAAAATGGAGCCAAATGGAGCAACACTTTGGAGCTTTAGGAGGATTTAAAATTATTCTTTTACATGTTTTTTGAATAATCTGTGAAAAAAAAAATCTCTTTTGCCTTTTCCCTTTTAACTAGAAACAACCAATCAGAGCCAGGAGTCTGGTCTTAGTGCTGTCAATCACAATCCCATCCTTACCTTCCTCTCTGTTGCTGCAGCTAGCAAAGCATGTTGTGAATGCTAAGGCTAGTTAGCATAGCTACTGGTGACAGCGCTTAAACAGTTTTCCTGTATCGGTGAGTTGTAAGTAGCCAGGATAGTGTTGATTGACAGCGCTAAGACCCTCCTCCTCCTGGCTCTGATTGGGTGTTTTGTCTGGTTGGGCCAACCAATCAGAGACAAGCTTACCAGTGAAACAAGGAAGAACAGAGAAGAAGAAATTTAACAACTTGATATTTTTAGTGGACAAAAGAAGAAGAAAGAGGGGCGGAGCTAAAAGACCAAATCCAGAATAATTAAGGCACAGGAACAGTCAGGTATGAGCAGAAACATGCTTTAAACACATTTTGTCTAACTATATAAATATTTATAAAAGAGGATTAGGGGCACTTGAAAAAAAAAATTGACTTTAGTTTCAGAATTCAAACATTTTCTAGATTAAAGTTAGAATTTTGAAATAAGAGTCAGAATTTTGAGAAAACATCAGAATTTTGATAAAAGCCAGAAATCTGAGGCTAAAGTTAAAATTTTGAAATTATCAGTGATTGTCAGAATTTTGCATTCTTGATTTTGATGTGTTGGATTAAGAAACGATCCGCAGTGCGGTGACACTGAGAGGCCAGTTTTTCCTTCTCAAAATATTCCTGACATTAAACTTTATCTCAGGTTCTGGTTGAACTTTATTCTTTTTCTTTATTTTTTTAACCAAAGAGCCTTTTATATTGAAATAACTACATGTTTCCAACAGAGCCCGGCTCGTTTTGCAGCCAAATGTTCCAGTGAAATGTCCGATCATCTGGTTCAGCTGTGAGGCGTTCAGGGTCGCCGAGCGTCTTGGGCTTCACAGGACCGACCGGTCAGCGAGGCGGGCGGCGCCGCCATCAGACACATCCTCTATCCTCGTCTCCTTCAGACCCCCACAGCTGTTCCTTCTGAGCCACTTGGATGTTGACTGGCCGTCGCCATGGCGACCAGCATCCCTGCAGATGTATTGATGAGGGATAAATCTTTGCATTCAGTGCCACCACTTTGGCCACGAGTCACAAATTACTGAGAGGTTTCAGCTTTCATCTTCTTCACTTTCATCTTCCCCTGAAGTCACAAACCGACCAGAACCGACCAGAACCCACCAGAACCGAACCCCCCACCGGGAGCCGGACCACCGCGATGCTGCAACAACAAACTGCTGCATCCGCCTTTCATCTCTGTCTCTTCATTATCGGGTTCAAGGTTACGGAGAGGTCAACCGGATCAGATTTTTAAGTAAACAAGCAACAGGCAGCGACATTCTGAACTCTGTTCACAGGTTTATGATTCAATTTAAAACTACAAACCGAAAAGTGGAGAAGCTGCAGCTGCAAGAGCCGGAATAGAAAAGCTAAAGACTGTCCCCTAATGGCGCCTTTCTGTCTGGAGCCAGCAGGAGACAAAATCAAACATCAAACTGTTATAAACACATGGAAATGAAATATTTATTTCTGTATGAGTGGAAACTCAGCATCATGGAGGCTTTACAATAGATAGAAAAAAAGAAAGTGAGTTTCTGCCAAAAATCTCAGAAATGTTAGTTTTTTTTTCTAGGAAATTTCTCAGATTAATCTCAAAATTTCAGTTTCAAAAGTCAAAAGTTTGCTTAAAAGACAATAAAATTGTAGAGATTAATCTAGGAAATTTTCTTTTTTAAAAAAGGACGTTTGTGAGTTTAAAAAGTTGAAAATTTGCTAGAAAAATCTTTGAAATTTTGAGATTAATCTCAGAAATTTGGAAGAAAAAACATGGAAATTTCTGATGTTCAAAAGTTTAAAATTTCCGCTGAAAAACTCAGAAATTTTGTAGAACAAAACATTTTAAAAAATTCTCTCAAGCTTTTACATTCATGTCAAAAAAGTTCTGGAAAAGAACAATTTTTTTAAAAGTAAAAATGTGCAAAAACAAAAATCTCAGAAATTTTGAGAATAATCTCAGAAATATTTTTGATTTTTCTTTTTATTACTGAGTTTGAAAAACTTTTTTTTTTTTTACTTTTCCTTGTTTATTCTAGAATATTTTCTTATTTTCTGTAAACATTTTACTGATTTCCTCTGCTAGCTGTCGTATTTATTTTAATTTCGAGAATAAAGTCATATAAAGACGTCAGAATCTGTAAATAAATGAGTCTCTGGATGAAAACTGCAGTTTCGCTGTAACAGGATTAAGATGTTTACATAAAACTGTTCATTTAATGACGATTATTGACGCATAAATTACAGTCCTCAGCTGCAACAAGATACATTCAAGGATTTTTTTGTTGTCTTGAAGCTCAAACAGCCAAACTGTCCGGACTGATCACGACCAGAACCAGAACGTCTCGTCCCTATTGGGTGACCGTTTAATTCACGCTGCGGCAGGAAAACCCTCAACCTGTCTGAGTGATTTCAGCCACTGAGCCCAAAGGAACAAGTTCTCCAATCCAACATAATTTAATTTGCTGCAGGATTTTCTTCCCAGGTGGAATTACGCCGGAGCGTCGGCCTTGTGGCGTTCAGGTTGGCACCCAAACTCAGAGATTTTGAGCTTCGGCTGCAGTTTGAGGCGCATTAACATGTTGCCTTTAGAAAAACCTCAGGCTCCAGTAACTAATTGCCTGAGAAACAAGTCGACCTTTAGCTGACAGCCGAGTGCAAACATGGAGAAACGTTTCAGCAGGAATGAGGGGAAAGTTATCGGTTCGTTTATTAACACAGATGGAGAAACTGTGAAGGAAAACAGATTCAGATTTATGTCTGCTACACAAATAATCCAGGCTAAAACAAACTATATATAAATATATATATATATATTTGCAGCTTTGTAAAGTACTTTGTTACTGTACTTCAGGTATCTGATTACTTTATACGTTTACATTTTAAGATAAATATCTTTCCACTCTTTATATTTTCACTTATTCCTTCACTGTAAAACATTTGAACCACATTTAGTTGTGTTTATCTTCTACTCTTTAAGTCAAATTAATTCAAAGCGTTTCAGATTTTCAACCTAAATGTTTGAGTTTGAGAAAGATGAACTTTCAGTAGTGAGTTGTGTTAACATTTTATTCATTTTTAAAGAGTTGAATAAACTAGATTTATTAGTTTATTACTTTAAAAAAGGTGAAAGAACAAAAATAGCTCAAACTATTTCCCAGAAAATACAACAGACATGTTGTATTTTTGGAAAAAGAATATTCCTTATGCATAAATATTGAATTTTTCTTGCTTTTGATAAAACTAAAACTATTTTTAGACCAAGAGATGGAAAACAATTCAACCCAAAAATTACAAAATTGGCTTTTCTTTTAACATTTTATATAATAATATATAATTTATAGCCAGTGTTAGAAAACAAACAATAAAATAATGCATTATTAATGGCTAATTAAGTGTATTTGAACATTTTTCAGTTTTATCCTCTGATGATTTTGACCCAAACTAAAAATTTATCGGACATCCAACAGACACTGGAGGACAAACAGAAATTTAAGGTTTTACAGTTTTATTTGCCTATCAAAGCTTTTTAACGTGCATTTCCTCTATGAACCACAATCAGATGGATGTGAAAACAGATTCCAGTTTCCCGACTCTTTGACACGTCAACAGATCTGCTGCTGAAGGACACAAACACGTCAACAGACGTTTGTTTGCTCTTCCTGTCATTAAGCTTTGGGTCTAAATCCCCTCTTGACAGTTTCTGCAACAAAGCTTTGGGAAAACTGGTTTCTTGGTGAAGCATCGACCACCACAAGCACATCAGGCGGTTCATCCGTCCTTGTTGTTTTAAAGGACGGCCATTTTGGATTAAGACCTTCCACTTTTTCATTTTGAAGTGTCTAGAAGGAGCCAACACACCAGAGGTCTTAATCAACTCCCTCCACTTCATCTCCACCCAACTGTTCTCTTCATCCTGACAAACAAAGGACGACGACGTGGTCAGTTTTCTGAAACGGTATAAAAGGCGACGGATGTCCAAAGTCCAAACCAGAGCAGAGAGACTTCCGAAGAAAATCCATCTCCTCCAATAAAACGCTGTCGACCGGTCAGAAGATGAGGCGATCCCTTTTGTCCGTCGCTTTTGCAGCTGCACTCTTTCTCAACTGCAACGCGATTCCCATGGGAAAGACTGAAGACGGGTCGTTGGAGCAAGAGGTCTTCACCTCCATCCTAAACGACGAGGCGATGGAGGGCGGCCTCGGCGACGCGGACCTGGCCTTGGCGGCCAGAGCGCGGTCCAAGGTGATCGTCATCGCCGCCGACCCGACGATCTGGAGGGACCTGAAGGTTCTACAGAACGGGATGTCCGTCTACAAACGGAGGGCTGATGACAGCAACCAGGTGGGCGAGCACGGAGACGGCGGCCAGCAGCTGAGCATCCCCATTCTGAGGAGGGACAACATGAGGTGCATGGTGGGACGGGTGTACCGGCCCTGCTGGGAGGTCTAGGACTCTCGGTTCCGATGCGTGAGGCGACCAGATGGAAGAAAGCCAAGAAAGAAGTTCCTTCCTGTCTCAAGAAATGTGTCTTTGAGTGTTGAAATGACTGCAGATTTGTGAATAAATATTATTCAGTTCTACTTTATGTCTGCTGTTTTCTTAAAGGTGCATTTTATGCAGGTTACTATCGGACTATGTGTGATACAAAACATGTTCACTGCAGTTTTTGAACAAAATTATTCTTCTTTAAAGAGATTTTGGTGCCTATTATGAGATGCTTTAGAGCCTCTGTCACTTTAAATCCCAAAAAGCCTCTGCTGGCCTCATTCCCCAACTCAACGTTTACTCTCAAAAGTAAAAATGGCTGCAAACAGATGCTCAACTATACAACCATACATCTTTAAAAAGCAATAGTGGAGCCTCCTGCGCAGCCAACAACAATACAGCAAGAGGTTTCTGGATGGTAAGTCAACAAAAAAAAACACTTTGTCTTTTCCAGCAGCCATTATACAGCACATATGGAACAAAAACCAGCTGACCAAATCTGCTGGAACTCTGCTTGGGTTGCTAGGTAACGGCACATTAGCTGTGTTTCCATGTTTGCAAAGCTTTGGTGATATTCCACAAATGTTGAAGAAACACAATTTTGCAATTGCACCATTTTGATTAAATAAGAAACACATTTAAAATCACATGTTAAAAAGTTTGTTGACTCTACACTATCATCTTCCAACCACTTCCTGTTGTCTTGTTTGTTGTTTCCAACAGTAGTAACATCTGGTTGTTGATCACATGATGCAAAAAAGTCTTTCATTTGCAGTTTCACCTCATCCTAGCACCAAAACCTTTTATTGTAAGGTCTTTCTCAAATTTGTCATGTTTCCATTGAGCGAATTTATTTTTCTAATACCAATTTGTGCCGTTTTATGGTGAATGGAAACATGGCTACTGATGCTAAAGCACAGAGTGTTAAATTTACCCACCATTCACATAATTTTAAAATCTGAATTTAAAAACAGATTTAGAGAAGAAATTTGTCTCTTAGACCAAAACCAGCAAATGGCAAAGAAACCCAAAAATAAAGTGTTTAAGGATCTGTGTATTTAAGGGTCTCATTGTTGTCGTTCTTGAGTTGCTCCGTTGTTCTGACTAAGACACGTCGCTCATCAGATCAGCTGACAACACTTTTAAATCAGATCCTGTTCAAGTTGTTTCCCTGCAGCAGCAGCTGCTCCATCTTGGCCCAGTCCCTGGTTTTCTCCCTGATGGTTTTATTGGCTCTGATTCAGCCAAACATCTGGGAACAGAAGCTTTGATTTCGCCGAGTTGCTGCTTCGCTGACTTATAAAATCACAGTCAGATTTGCACAAAGGTTTGCTACGTCAGATCCTGACTACTGGTAAATTACGATTTCTCTACGTTTCTTGACGGCTCGCTGTTTCGGGAAAGTCTTAAGGAATCAATTAGGTATTAGTTTTCCAAAAGCTAATAGTTTAATGTGATAATGGTTCCCAGTTGATCTGTATGACGAAGCATTTGGATCAATGTGCGCAGAAAAGAAAGAGAAAAAACAGAGTAAATTTACACCAAAAGAAATCGCAGAATGTTTTTAGATTAATCTCAGATATTTTCAAGACAAACTTGGAAATTCAGAATTTTAAAAGTTAAAAATTTGCTAGTAAAAAAGTTTTCAAAGTTTACATTTTTTCAAATTTTCAAATTTTGAAGCTCAGAAATTTTTCAGGAGTAAAACATTTTCTTTAAAGTTTTTGGTTCGAAATGTCCTATATACACACACATCTCAATTCATATAAATAATTTCTTATATATAAAAACAGATTTTTTCCTTTTATTTAGTTGTAAATTATACATGTGATAAATAAAGAGAAAATAGGTAGGAAATTATTCATTATGACTTTTATTAGAGGTGTTTCAAACTTTTGAGAGACAATTTATTTTTTTATTTTATCACGTCCTCAAGTGAAAAGTTAAATCTAAAATAGTAACATAGAGAGACAGATTGTGTTTAAATTTATATCTTTGGACATTATTAGTGGGAACATATTTCCTTTAGTTGGTTAAAGTTTGTATGGAAAAACTGCTGAACATTCAGAGCCAACAGAAATGTTTCTTCTGGGAATTTCTGCACCTTTTCACTATTTACTATAAGCTTCTGGTTGGAAAAACAATTACAGTAAAAACGGTGGCAGATTTCCACAATGTGAAAAATTCAGTTCTGGGCCATAATTACCAACACTGTGGTTCTTTAATGCTGCCTGACAACATGAGAAGAGATTTTATGAAGTAAAACTCCTGCAGCTCAGAACCAACTTAATGACAACCTTTGGGTTTTTAGGTTGTGGGAACAAGTTTAAATCGACAGAAGTTGTGCTGTTTGTCTAGACGTCACAACGCCAGGATGTGATTGGTGGATTTCTGTCTGAGATTGAAATATTTCCACAGGAAACTGAATCATTTTCATGTAACTCTGATCCCAGGAGGATAAGCTGTAATAACTCTCCGGTCCCTTCAGCTTGTTTCTGCTCCACTTGAAGGTCAGTTATTAAAATTAGACTCTCCTCTGATGGGCTAACAACATCCTAAAGTTGTTACCATTCAAACTAGTTAATTCACCTTTTTAATTGACCTGAACATGAATCTGGACATGTTTTACTTGGAGCTAAAGGTTTATTTCTAACAGATTGTAACAGTTTTATGTCACTTTGTGTTCACAGGTTGAAATGCCAAATCTTTTTGCCCTTTTAAACCTCGAATTACATTGGAAGCTTTTTGGCATTTTCACACAATTCAGATAAATGTTTTATGGGAAGGTGTTTTGTTTTCACTGATGTCAGTGAGGAATAACGTCACGGAAACGTTAAACAAAAGTTTTGAGACAAAATGTTCACGTCTGTGGAATAAAATCTGGATCAATATTGATATCTGACACTATGAAACAAACATATTGTTTATAACTGTTATACGAAGTCTAACCGACTCGGTTCAGTTTGGGATATAATTGCAACATTTTTTACATTTTCAGTTTCTCTATGACTCAGCGCTGAGTCAAACAGACCAAACTCATTTAAAAGCCTGTTCCCCTCCTCGCCTGTGGGGGCGCTGCACCAAGAAACACTGAAGGAAACGAAGAAGACGCTGAGCGCAACTTCCTTCTTCACGAAGTGAAGGATGATATGACATACAAAGCGTCATATCGGCGCTTTAAAATCGATAATTATATCGATAATAATTATCGATATTAGTCAATATCGATAATTATTGATTAGCTTTTTGTTTTAATTGTTTGAAATGCTGCCAAACCCGGCGGTGGGATCTTTTCCTGTTTTATCCACAGTTTCACTCCACGGGTTTGTTACTTATGAGGCGAAAACCCAAATCTGCAGCTGCACAAGTTGCTAGGCAACCAGAGAGTTACCTAGCAACCCTCGAGGTTTGCTTAGCTTAAAGTAATCAGCTAAAACCTTTATTTCCCAGAATGCAGTGGGGTTCTGGATCGGAGTTCAGGTAATATTTTATATATTGATTATTGAATATTGAATCAGCTGTATTATTTATTGATATTGATCATGTGTCTACAGCAGATTGATTTATTGTCCAGCTCTAACAAAGTGTAAACAAAACTGAAGTCGTGTCAGGTTTTAGCAGTTGTAGGATTTCTCTTTTCTCTAAAATACCACCAACCATTTCTTCTTGCTAGCGCTAGGCTATCAAGTTTGTTTTGGTGGCATTTACCCAGAATGCCCTGTGTTGTAGTCCACTTCCTACTTTTGGAGCAGCCTCTGGTCCGTTTGGCGTTCACATATGTATTTGAATCGCACCAGTTCCCTTCAACCAAACTGAGACCGAGTTCAAATTTCAATTTGACATTCACATCTCTCCAAACAAATCGGATTTCCTAGGCAAACAAACTGAACTTGGATTAAACAGGATTAGTTAAAGTGCACCACTAATATGCTGTGAAAAAATATGAAATATTGTTAAAGACGAAAATACTGAGATCTGTTTTATCTAGGTTTTAAGGGAGGGCTAATCAGCTAAACTTTATCCCCTTTAATAAGCTAAAAAGTAAAATGCAGACTCTGGGTTTTAATTGGGAGATAAAGTTTTTGAGTCCCAGAGCAAAAACCTTCAGTATTTCTCAGGAGAAATCCATAGAAACGAAAGTCTAAGGGTTGATAGTCCAAATATTTCCATAAACTACACAGCAACAATAACTTTATCTCCTTATTTCTGCACATGGGATGGAAATTTATCCCACTTGTAATAATAAAAAAGCTACAAATAAGTAAAAAGTTCAAGTTTTTCATGCATTCATTGTCCACAACTGTTAAGAACATATTGCAGGTTAAATATTGCAATATTTCATGCTTTACACCTTAATTACACGACTTCCTTACATGGCAGGACTGTTTTAAAACATGCCAGCTCACAAGGTGACAGCGAGTTCCCCGTTAATGCCTGGAGAAACGGCTGAGTCAAGAGAAAGGAAGCAAACAGATGACGTCTAATTACAGCAGAAAAAAGAAAAAACCGTCCTCCGTGTGTGGTTTCTTCACGTTTATGTTTGCTCAACACGTCTCGTTTTGCACGGCTTACAATAAACGAGTTTGCCCTCAGTGGAGCAGATTGAGGGCAACATATGGAAGCCATTTTTGACAGAGTGATTACTCTGTCTGGCCTGTCAAGATAACCGTCTCTGCAGAGGTTTTGCACACTGCACCAACTTTATTTTGTTATTCTGCTAAAATATCTTACCCAGCTAAGTTAAATGGTTCCCTATTTTAAAAAATAAGGTAAAATATTAACTGTAGGATTTGATGCCTTACGACAGAAATGCTTAAAAGCTCAGATTTATTTAGTTCACTTGTGCAGCATGAGTTCACCGCTGACCCCGGTATTTTCTGTATGTTATTTCACCATGGAAACAGAAAACAACTACTTACGTCTCCTCACAGAAACAAATGAAACAAGAGAGCGTTGCACAGCGCTGGAGGGTCTGCTTTTATGAACAACTGGTCGAAAATATTTCCAAACCTGAGCCGTTCCCTGTTTGGTTTTCATACCAGAAAGCATAACAACAAAGACCCTCATTATGCCTTAATCTCCATGATCTCAGATAAAAAATACATTTCTGGAAATAATTACGATCCTCTTCAAATGTGTGATTTTCTGTGATGTAGTTGGTTGGTGATGCAGCCAAGTCCTGGTCCTCAACAATGGGCCATTTGAGCCGGGCACGGTGGAAAACTGCAGTCATGGTTGGGTTTATTGATCCCTGAAGACGAGGTTAACTTCCTTCGTCCTGGATGGGAGCAGGCAGGACGGGAAGGGGTCAGACATTTGCCGGAAAACTGCGGTCCAGGAAGGTCCCCAGGGCCCGGCAGGAAGTGACTCAAACGTCGGAGGTCTCTGCTTGGATCGTTCCAAATGTCAGGACCTTCACGCATGATTTCTCAATAAATGTGAAAAAAATCTGACTTTTATGAAGGAACCTAACCCAAAATGTTCTTACTTTATTATGAAAAAATACCCACTCCTGGTCAGAGCTTTTAAATTGATGCCTTTTCTCTGATGTATTTTGATAAAATATGAATAAACAGCTGATTCTGCTTCTCACAGTTAGAAATACTATTTTTACTGCCTTCGGTGTCTGGAAGCTACGTTACATTCCACTGGCACTGCGCCGTTACCTAGCAACTCCCGCCAAGCCCGGCTCGTCGCCTAGCAACCCAGGCAGAGCTCTAACAAGGGGGCGTGGCTAAACACTTATACTGACTAGGAAACTGTTAAAATATCAATAAATATATGCTTCTGCATTGGATGATTACCTCTTAAAGTTAAATAATGTTGAGCATCTTTTCATATTGATGTAATTTGGAAAACGACTTTGATATGATCAATAAAATATGATTTAATCACGATTCATGCATCCCTCTTGAGGCTACAGCCATTTTGACTCTCAGTCCAGATAAATAAAATATGTTTAAAGCCACAAGTGTTACATGAAATTTTGAAAAAAGACAATTTGTAAATTTTGGATAATTATCTAGGAGTTTTGTTATTTATAAAGAATAACTATTTTATTTCTATTTTGTGGTTGTAAACTAAAGAAAAATGAAACTTTTGATAAAAGTGCATAAATAACTATGAATATTTGTGGACAACTACGTAAAAAAAACTTAATGACAAAAAATTGATCTGAAAATACTTCTGGTACTTTTAGTGTCGTTATTTAGTTGAAATTTAAAGCAATTGTTTATTGAAAAACAGATAAAACTGCATTTTATCTGCAAGCATTTCAAAACATTAATTGATTTTTTTATCATTTCTAACCAAAGTTATTAAGATAAATTGTAAAAGGTCTAAATATACGGCAAACTAAATATTCAAATTAAAATATTTGAAATATGCCTATTTAAAATGTATCTTAATCTTAATAAGTAACCTTATTACTTGTTATAACCTGAGCTAGTGGCGGCATGCATGATGGACCCCTGGACCGAACCTTGAGGAACCCCACATGGGATTTCAGCAGAATGGTTAAAAGTGTTGAAAACTGTTTCTGCACAACAAAAAACCCAAAACGTGTCCAGTTCATACAGGTTCACCTTCATGTTGCCCAGTTTAAAACAGTGTTGGTTCTGTCGGTACCAGCTGAACGTGTCTGGAAGCATGCTGCTAACTGGTGCGTAAAGCTGCACACAAAGAGCTGTTGGACTGTTTGATTGGACGTTGTTGTTGCTTCCCCTTTGATGCTGCTCCAACTCACTACCCCAGTTTTTGCATAAAGAGCGTCTTTGCTCTGTCTGCGCTTGTTTACCAATGAGTTTCCAGGCAATAAAGCTTTTATCAGAATCAGATTCTTGTAATTCCTTTTTAGTGTAACAACAATTAAAACATTTTTTCCATTCTTTGGTGATCACATTGTATTACATGTATACAACTAATTCAGAAAGTCTTAGTCCAATAAAAACCTCCTGTAGAACTTCACAATGAGAATCACTGCTCTAATAAACAATAGTTTGTGATAGTAAGGAGAAATGTGGATAATGGTTAAAAAACATTTTCTTTGTACTGATTTGTTGTTGTGGCAGCCAGAATCAGAAATGAACTGGTTTGTGTCTCCAACACCTTTTAATGTGTTTTGCTGATGGAAGTGAAACCTGGTCATTGAGTTAAAGGTCACTGTGATTTACTGCCTGATTACAGTATCTGTTTTAACTGAAGCCAAGATGTTTTCACACATTAACCTCCAAACATTTCATGTCAAACAACATGAAACAGCAACTGAAACCAGAAATGATGCTGCAGACGAGTTGCAATCATGTCTGTAGCTTGAATTTTATGTAACGTCTTAGTATTTTTTGAATGTTGAATGGCAAAGCAGCAATTTTTATACAATCAAAAGGCTATGAAGGTAAATTAACATACAGAAAAATCTCAAATTTATAATGTACCTAATGGTAAATTGAGCTAATTTGGTCAAATTACAAGCTAATTCTCTTCCCTCTGTACTATCTGTTTGGCAACTCAATTGTTCCCAATGAAGAACAAACAAAGCTAAACTACAAATCCTCAAAATGTAATTCAGGCTCGCAGTAAAACCTAAAAAAGGAAATATCTTCAACGCCTGAACTGGATGATGAGATCGAAACTAAAGAATGTTGCACTTAAACTGTCAGCACTATCAAGTGTGACAAAGCATCTACGTTAACAGACTCTGCAGTGCCAGACAGTCCTGGAGTCGGCCTCCATTCTGGAACGTGTTCCAATCATGGCGCTCACGATAATCCAACATATTCCACATTCATTTCAGGCTCCTAAACGTTCAGCCCTCTTGTATCTGGGGCAAAGCACTTTATCCATCCCAAATCCCCGCTTTAGTATTCCACACATCCTAGTGGTGGCTTGCCACATGTTTGCATGTGCGAATGATCTGAAGACCTTCCCAGCCCTCATGAAGCCGACTTTCCCAGATGGTGGGAGTCGGCGAGAGACGGATGATTCTTGGCGTCAGGGATCGTTTGGCTTCTCGTGTCTCTTGTTGCCGGTCGTGTTGATTTACCAAAGCGTTTCAGTGTTTTTGCTGCGTAAACTACAATCTGAGCTTCCCAGAAGTGAGACTGAGAAACAGCAGGAGAGCAGAAATACCTCACACTACTGTCAAAACAGACGTAGCTTTTGATTTTATGTGCTTTTAAGATTTTGATTAGCAGCAGGAATTTCCTCCTGCTTTTCCATTTGCATAACTTCCCATAAGAGCAGGAATATGTTGGAAGTCAAGCGGTTATCCTTAACCTTTGTTGGAAGAAGACAATAAGCTGTCAACTCCAGAGAGAAAAGATTTTTTTATTATCCTGTGTGAAAAGTTACACCTTCATTTTACTATCTTATCTAATATTGTGAATTATTGCATCTTGGATCATCTTACTACAAAAAAGTATTGAATGTTTTATTTATTGTGTTTTTATTACATCTTTTCAGAAAAGATTTACTCTTGTGACAACTTAAGAAGTTATTTAGTGTTTATTTTGTTTATTCTGCTAACCAATATATTTTCTTTTTATTTTCTTTCAGTCAAAGAAGTGAAAGATTTGATACATATTAAATAAAACATATATACACATATAATATGTCAAATATAACTTAAAAGATATTTGACCTCGTAATTTAACGTCTTGAAATTGGGCCTCTGTCTCTTTAAGAAACTTCTGCTCTTCCTGAATCTCCATCTTCAAAACATGGCTCCTCTATTAACCCTTCAACTTCATTTTTTACCAGCATTTCACTGAGAAGAAGCTTCTTTAATGAGCTCAGTAGAGGTGTTTGCTAATTGCTGTTGGCTAGTCTGAAGGAGCTGAGTGAGGGAGTCGTGAAAAGCTCAGAAACTTGGAAACTGCAGCTCAGAGGAGGAGCATTGTCTCAAAGGGGGGGCTAGGTCCAACTGGGCTCTTTGCATAGCTGAATGGTTGCCATGGAGATTAAAGGATTTCTCAATCATGCTGGAGGAATCAAAGCAACACTCCAGGTTTGTTTTTGACGAGAATAACAATATAATATGATTCGTTTAGAAAGTCCAGTTTGTCTGTGAACACCAAGCAGACCTGAGATCGCTCCAAAAGCAGGAAGTGGATTACAGGGCAGTGCATTCTGGATAAATACAATCAAAATAAAAGTGCTAGTCTACAGCTAGTGGGAGAAATGGCTTGTAGTTTATTACCAAAGGAAAAAAGAGAAATCCTACAGGATCTAAAATCTGACAATACGCCATTTTGTCTACAGTTCATGAAGAAGGAAGTTGCGCTCAGTGTCTTCTTCAGAGGTTTTTGTGTCGTTTAATTCAGTAGTTATTGGTGCAGCGCCCCTACAGGCGAGGAGGGGAACAGCTTTTCAAAGGCTTTGAGGAAGTGAACCGCAGCAGCTGAATATGTAACAAATGTTGCAGCTTTGGTCCCCAATCGAACTGAATCTACTGTATTATCAGGATGCAGCAGATAACTTTCTATTGGTGCTGCTATTTCTGCCAAAAGAATCCAATATGCTTTCCCTATCAGTGGTTTTTAGTTTATTTGTTATGTAAAGGAATGTTGCTTCCAGGACATTCAACCCTCCAGTGGATTTACAGAAATAAATATCGGTGAAAGTCTTTTGAGATGTCCGATAAGTTTATCTCTCTGAAAAGCTATTCAGCATCACGTCCCTCTTATTGCAAGTTCATACCCCATCAATGCTGTTATATTTGATTCGTTCATATTTACAGTTTCTCTTGACCAATCTGTTGGTAAAGACTTCCGGCAGACCTGTGGTCTTCCACGTCTGACGCTATCATCCACTCCCATGATGCCCTTGTCTGGCTCCGCTGGGCCTGGTGAAATCATCGTTAAAGTCTCCTCCTCCTCCTCGTTCCCATCTTCTCTGTATCTAATGGAGGCGTGGATCTGCTGAGGGGCCTTCTGAATAATTTAGGAGCTCTGGAGCACTTTATAACCCCGGCCTGCGAGGCAAGCCAGGGCATCCAACCATGAGTGCATTAGTATAATCGTCAGAGAGGAAACTGGCCTTTATTGACTAATATAATCAATAACTGCCTCTGTGAGCTGTTGAGTCCCCAAAGGATGCTGTCTGTCTCAAATGATTGAGCACACTGACAAAAAATAGTAACCTAATCAAGCTTTAGGCTAAGTTTACCAAATCCAAAGGGATACAACGAGCTGAAATAGTATTGGAACAAAAAAGTTCTAAACATTTTCCCATTGGACATTTCTGTAACCTCTGAAAGACGTCTCTGGGCTTTCTGATTAATCAGTTAATTGTCAGAATATTCAATTACTAAAATAATCGTTAGATGCCATAGCGCAAAATTGTATTGCTGGATGCTTCCTTATAGTTTTAGCTTCATTTAGTTCAGCTTTACTGCCTAAAATACAATTGTAGGCAGTAAATTGTTTTTTTTCTATATTTAAAAAGAATAAAATTAATTGTTTATTTGCATGTTTTCAATGTATTTCTAATATTGCATAAAAAGGCTGAAGTGTTTAAATGAAAAATCTGAAGGATATGCCTCTTTTTTATATGATTAATTGATTAATCGTCAGACTTATCTATTAATTGTCAGATTTTCAGATTTAATACATTTCAACCAAGTGAAACTAAAACTAAAACATCCAGCAATGAAATTTTGCGCTTGGGCTGCAACTAATGATTATTTTAGTAATAGATTATTCTGACGATTGATCAGTTCTTCAGATGATTATTTGATTGATCAGATTTTTTTTAAAATAGTCACATTCTATAGATTTTTCATTTAGATGAAAAATCTCTTTTTTAAAATCTGCTTAATCAATTAGTCGTCAGGATAATTGATCACCAAAACAATCGTTAGCTGCAGCCCTGCTGCAGCGTTTCACTGCTGGATGCTGTCTGTCAGTCCCAGTTTAGTTTCGGGGACAACAAAGTGACCCCAGAGGTTGATTTACGTTGTGTCAGCAGCGCGTCCCGTCTCCTCCTCCCACCGCTCTGCTGGGATTTATCCGACGGCTGCCAGGCGGCTGACTCACCACACCGGTCAGATTACAGCACCCTGCAAATATCAAACGAGTTCGCTACAGATCAGCATGCTGAGTGTTTACATCACCTGAGATTACAGGGGGCCTCAGCTCATGCCATGACAGGTAAACTCACCTTTTTGCTCAGGATGGTGGTTTATCCTTTCCTGGATTTCAAGCAAAAACTCCAACAAAACTAATAAACACAAACAAAACTGCAGTGTTTGAAGAAAAGCACGTCATAAGTGTTATCAGTAAAATAAGTAATGCATTTCAGAAAAAGACCCTAATCACAGGAAAACAAAGGTGCCAGACTCCATCTTGTTTTCATTATTGCTAAATCAAAATGCAAACAGTGCCATGTTTCCCTCCAAGTAAAACTGTGATATAATCTCCGATAATCAGCTTTCCATGGCAACATCAGCTTAACGGTGACGTTAAGGTAAATTCAGCAGTAAAGTATGGCAGCCCAATCAGCTTAATGGCGTATAAAGTTCAACTTTATGGGTGGTAATAAGGTTAAACACAGGAGCCAGGAAATGAAATTTCAAGAGTCTGAGTCTTGAAAGAGACGTTTGAGAGAACTGCAGCTCCTTTTAGAAAACAATACGAAGTGTGCTGAATTATCTCACGAGTTTCCACTTTAAATGGTTTTCTTGGGGACGAAGAACCTTCAGGGAAGCTCGTTTACTTTACTGGAGTTCCAGAGAAGAAGCCAAGAGGTTAATTAGCCTCAGCTACTAAATTCCTTCTTCATGAGACGCTTTACCTTTTAGCTTCTGGCTCCAGGAAAACTGGAAACAGAAACGAGAGGAACGATCATTTCATGGATGCAGAGACTCCAATGGTGGAGCCGACTGACAAACAAATCACTGGGGATGTTACCATGGTTACCACAGATATGGTAGACTCTGGTCCATCCACCTGCCAAAGCAGTCCATCCAACCATCCATCCATCCATCCATCCATCATCCATCCATCCATCCATGGATCCATCCATCCCTCCCTCCCTCCATCCGTCCGTCCATCCATCATCCATCCATCCATCCATCCATCCATCCATCCATCCATCCATCCATTCATCCATCCATGCATCCTGACTTCAGTCTTCCTTTGTTCAGGCTGTGATATCCGTCTTTCTTTCTAATGAAACAGTTCAATTGAGTTCAGAATCTTTATTTAAAGTTGCCTCTGGTTTATTCGTGTGCTGCTGGTTCCCGCTGCAGCTGCCGACCTGTTAGCGCTCCAGCGCTGTGGCTCAGGCCCGCTGTTTGTTTGACTTTCTCATTATTGAATTGAAGTCTGCAGACTGGGTGAACGGGAGGTGAGAAAGGCCAGCCACTCATTTCAAGGGTGCACTTGTTAAACGTTGGGTCCTCATGGACAATGTTTAGACTAGGACACGTTTCCAAGTGTTGGACTTGAGGCAAGGAAGATTTGTTTGCGGGTTCGGGCCACATTGCTGGAATATCAGGAGGTCTGAGGACAAGCCTGGCATTCTTTCTGGACCTCAGTGCTGACTGGGGAGTTTTTTAGTGCTGAGCGTTTGGATGAACATGAGCAGAAACTTTTGGACTCCAAGTTTGTTCCAAAGATAAATGAGAATCTTTCATCTGATGTTGATCATGTGTTTAACGTTCCTTTGGGTTTATAAAGTCTGGTTTATGTATCATAGCTGTCATTTATGTTACCGTCCAACTTATAAGCAAATATAAATCTAAAAGGTATTTAACTCTGTTTAGCTTTGGTTTGACTTTTGTTTGTGAATTTGAAGATTAACCAGTTTATAGATGCTTCTGTTTAAATAACCACCAACTCTAGAAACACTTCATCCATCAACTCACCATCCATCATTCAGCCATCATTCATCCATTTATCATCATCCATCCATCCATCATTCATCCATTTATCATCATCCATCCATCATTCATCCATCCATCCATCATTCATCCATTTATCATCATCCATCCATCATTCATCCATCCATCCATCATTCATCCATCTATCATCATCCATCCATCATTCATCCATCCATCCATCCATCATTCATCCATCTATCATCATCCATCCATCATTCATCCATCCATCCATCATTCATCCATCTATCATCATCCAGCCATCATCCATCCATCTATTATCATCCAGCCATCATTCATCCATCAACTCATCCATCCATCAGCCATCCATCCATCTATCATCATCCATCAACTCACCATCCATCGTCCATCCATCATCCATCCATCTATCATCATCCATCCATTCATCCATCCATCCATCATCCATCTATCATCATCCAGCCATCATTCATCCATCATTCATCCATCTATCATCATCCATCCATCATCCATCCATCATTCATCCATCTATCATCATCTATCATTCATCCATCATTCATCCATCTATCATCATCCAGCCATCATTCATCCATCATTCATCCATCTATCATCATCCATCCATCATTCATCCATCCATCATTATCCATCCATCATCCATCCATCCATCATTATCCATCCATCATTCATCCATCCATGACTCCCTGAACCATCTCAGCTGATTGTTTCTATGTAGATGATTGAATCCACAGTGCTACTTTCTAACGCTAGCTCTTTATTGTTATGGTGTACACTCATCTGGCATCACCTGGTGTCATGTGAATCCTGTGATGGGAATGTGAAGGATATTTGGTTGCACCGGTTCCAGCTGTACGGCTACTGTATTAAAAATGTTCCTTTCTAATAACTATCAGCCCACTGTTTCTGTCAGAAAAACCCAGCGCCGCTCCAGAAGAGTGTTTGCTTTGTAGCTTGGTGTTGTAAGATGATACCCCTGCCCAGTCATGACCTCAGCCTCCAACTATGAAGTATTCTGGGTTTAAAAGCCCAGCTTTTACAGGATAACTGAGATTAATGATCATTTGTCCCTGTGGAGAAGGAAAACAGAAGGCTCTGAAAGGGATACGTGGCGTGTCAGTCTCCATATTATATCAGATAACATGTTCAGGTTGGGGGTTTCAGACCAATATAGCTCTGTACATGACTCACTGATGTTTTCTACAACGGCGGAAACTAAAATACTTGTTTTGCCGCTGCATTTCTGACGCTTTGGATCACATTTTTGTCGCCCCTTTCAACAGCAGATGACTTTTCAACCTCTGCCTCTTCAGCAACAGATGTTCTCAAGCTGTTCGCCAAGGACTTCTGGCCTTACAAAGCCGACTCACGTCACCCGGATGGCAGGTGGCCCGAACAACAAACATCCCCTGATCCCCCTGGAGGGTTTGGGAGGGTGGTAAAAGCCCCCTCCCCAGGGTCTCAGCTGTCAGCCGGTCACTGATAATGACGACCCCCATCATGCTGTGTCCATTAGCTTTAACTACTTGAGGCCTAATGTTGGAGCTGCTGTAAATACTTAAAGAATATCAGTTTGAAGGTTTCAACTGCAAAAAATGGTACTCGTATAAGAGTAGCACAACTTTTTCATAATTTTACTCAAGTAAAAGTAAAAAGTATTTGGTAAAAATGTGACTCAAGTACTTAGCAAATGATCAAGACATTATTTAATATTTAAAAATGACAAACAGTCCAAAATTTAAAGTAAAAAGAAAATCATGTCCCACCTTAAGACCAAAATGGCAACATTTGTTACATTTTCAGCTGTTTGGTTCTCTTTCACACTGCTCTGAGTCAAATGAACCAATTTGAAAAGCTGTTCCCCTCCTCGTCTATGGGGGCGCTACAGCAAGAACCACTAAAGGAAACGACATGAAAACCTCCTATGAAGACACTGAGCACAACATCCTTCTTCACTAAATGTAAATAAAGATGGAGTAGCATCAGATTTTTGCAGTTGTAGGATTTCTCCCGCTAGCCATATCAGTAGCGTTTATTTTGGTTGTATTTACCCAGAATGCCCTGCACTATAGTCCACTTCCTGCTTTTGGAGCAATCTCAAGTCACCTACTCAAATCGCACCAGAGTTCTCTTCAACTGAGACTGAAGTTCTTAGACAAGAGACCAATCCAAAACCAGGAAGTGGACTACGACACAGGGCATCCTGGGTAAATGTAAAACATGCTAAAGCTAGCGCTAGCAAGAGACATGCATTGTGGTCTTTAGCCGAAGACGAGAAATCATACAACCACTTTTTGTTTCCAGTTTGTGAAGAAGGAAGTTTCATGTCTTTTCTTTTAGTTTTTTTGTGCAGCCCAGAAAATACTGTAAATGTACAAAACAATCTGGTCTTAAATACCCACTAATGAGTCGCTGTCTGGTCTTCTATGCTGTTCAGCCACAATACTTGAGGCCTGCACACTAAAGGTTTAGGTAGAACAGATGCTTCAGTGGATTTATATCTAGGTAGCTTCTAAACAGGTGTTTTGCTTGGTTACCATAGAAACAAGAGACCAAGTTACATCTGTAAAAACCATTCTGCAAAATGAGGAAAATGCTTCAAATTTCTTGAGTGGTAAAAAGTGGATCTCATCTTCTTTAAAGCGGTATTGTGTTCATCTGCCTGAGCTCGTACATCTTTCCTGCCATTACAACCTGAGGTATAAAAGGAGCAAGTTTTCACTTAAGCCCTGGGAGTTAAATGCTTAAGCACCGTAAAACCCTCATTTGAATATGTAGCTGGTTCTTCAGGCAGAGAAAAGCTTTTTTCAGAGGTCCAGAGTCACAGCCCTACAGTTTGCCACTCTAAATGCTAAATAAGAATTTAAGATGTCCTTTTAGGATTTGCATTGGTTTTAAATGAGCTGGAAAGAAACTCCAGCTCATACTTTTACTCAAGTATTTGGTAAAAATGTGACTCAAGTACTTAGTAAATGATCAAAACAATATTCAAGAATGACAGACTAAAATTTATAGTCATGAGGACTTTAAACAAATGGCATCAAGTTTAACTACATGATAGAGCCATTGTGGCTTTGCCTTTGGAACTAGTTCAGTTTAGGATGGAAAAACTTAGATTAAGGTAATCCAGATGTGATAATTACAACCTCCCACCCAAAAACCAAGCAACTAGTTTTATGCATCCATTAAAGATTTTACTTTTCCACCTGAAGCCAAACAACTAAAATCTGGTCTTCCAGCTCCCTCTAGTGGCAATTTAAACTCAAAAGACACCAAGTTCTGGTCAAAACCATTTAATAGAAGTTTAAAAATACAAGGCATGTCATTTAAAAAGCATTGCTGTACACATCACAAAATAATCCCTCCTGATAAACTCCACTGAACATTAACGCAACCGGCCATCTTGAAGTGGTGCAGTGATCCTCGTCGTCTGCAGAAGTTGGTTCAAGACTTCTGTTAGCTCAAACTGTGCAATCATGATAGATTTAGTGTACGTCAACTAAGGCAGAAGGACTTGGATTACGCAACTTCAGTATAGAAGAACATGGAGCAAGATTGTTTGGACGCCAACGGTCCAGCTGCATTAAGAGTCTTTAAAAGATTACACTGTATAAGTCAGCACACTGTGCCGATGGGAGTCCGGTCACTGAGCAGCCTGCTTCGCTAGATCTTTAACCACTGAAGTCTTGAGCTGGGGGATGTTGGCGATCCTCATCTGTTTTGAGGTGGAGTACTTACCTTTGACGGCCTGCGAGACGGTAGACATTGGGCCGTTAGGGTGCTTTTAAAGGTTTGGAGTCATGATTGGTTGAGAGAAAGCAGACTTACCATGTGTTTTGTCAGACCGTCGTTCACCTTCACAACATTTTTGGCAATGTGCGCCATAACAGGAAGCAAACTCTCTGCTGTGTAGTTCATGTAGTGCTGCAGAGTGACATCCTGAAGGGTGGAGAGAGTAGAGTTAATCACCCAGATGTAGAGTTGCATGGTTTGTTTTTGGAAAATCTGGATTTTTCCACTAATGCATTCTTTGGGTTTCCATAGTAACAGAAACAAGGCCAAGGCAGCCATCTTGTTTTAAAGCCTCCATTTGGACTTTGAATTCAAGTCATTTCTGACAAGGACTAGGCTACAGTTTTTCCATTTTTAATCACAATAATGCAAAAAGTTATACCAAAGTATAATTTTACAATGTGCTTAACATATTGAGTCATTTCAGATTTACAGCTAATCTCCTGTAAGGTGTTTAAAGATTAAATAATTCAGCAAAATTTTACATCTTGGCACATGTTGCCAGGCGTTTGCTTTTGATTGAAAACAAAAAAGTTGCCACCAAAAAATTCAAGATGGTTGCCAAGGAAAATTACTGCATTAAATTTCCAAATATTTATCAAATAAATTAAATATGTCATATCAACTCGCACCCAAGACCCATACAAGTCACATTTTCGATTTCATGGAACATTAATGCTTGCATTAAAAATGACCAATTAGACAAGTGCTGTGTCAAATCATAGCTTTCACATATTCCAATCATTAAAGTCTTTTCTGGGGCCCCATTTTTTTTCTCAAAATGGCAGCCATGTGTAGTCAAAGCATCTTGCATAAAGCTCATTCAAGTCATGAAAACTGGTAACATTTTATGCTAATTAGTTGGCTCTAAAATGGCAGCCATCTTGAAAAGTCAAGAGTTGCATCGCCCAGGCCTGATTTAGAGGAGTTGATACCTACCCACTCTCCTGCATCCAGGATCTTCAGTGTGAGCGCCAGAGCAGCGCTGGCTACCAGAGACGGCGGGAAGTGAATCATCTCGTAGTCGACCATGGTGAGCTCCAGCAGGTATTTGGCCAATGTGTGCTGCTCTGCGGTTACCTGCGGCACAAACCAAAGCTGATCAACTGTACACGGTCTGCATCAATGGGTTTTTAGAACCACCAACCCACCTCGTAGATCTTTGAAGCCCGCCTGAGGAACTGCAAGGGCAAAGGTCGTCCGAGCTGGAACTTCAGCACCCGCAGGATGGTCATCTCCATGTCGCAGATCTGGGCGGTGGTGTAGGCCCGGTCGGTGACATAGGCGAAGTCGGAGATCTCTGGCGGGTACATCTCCTCGTACTTTGAGGCGAGGAACATGGCGGTCACACCGACCAGCTGCAGTTGCTTCTTGGGGACTGGGTGGTCCTGTTGATGGGTCAACCAAACACGATTAGCAAAAACTAAAATAAAAATAAATTGATAGGATGTGCATTTGCAGTTACCTGAAGAAAGCGGTCAATGATCCCCACAGTCATGTACATCGTCTCCTGCAGGAGCCGGAACTTGATGTTGACCTGAACCAGCCAGTCGATGAGGATGGCCCTCATGTTACTGGTGACTTCCTGACCTTGCAAGTAGTTTGGTTTGACATTCTGCTCGACCTGAAACCAGAAATTATGAACCATGATTCACCATCCACATGGAGACAGTTTTACTTCCACAAGAATCTGTCATTAACATGCAGCTGAATTGATTCAGCTTTGAGAGTCCAGAAAGATAACAAAAGTAGATCAACTAGGTGGAAACCAACCAATCTGGCAACATTTTCGTTTGGCGTTACACCACCAACTGGCCCAGCAAACACCATTTTCTGCTCTGCCCCCCAGTTCAGAGGTCAAGTCCTTGTTTAGTTGCTCACCTCAAGCTGCCGGAGGTACTTGTAGATGTCCTTTACGTACTCGCTGCAGAGCATGGGGTTGTCATAGTCGTCCGCGTCGACATCCCTGATGGCGGTGTCCAGGAGAACGTCTGAGAAGGCCTGGCAGAGGTCAGCGGGCTCGCAACCGGAGGTCTCCATTGGAGTGGGAGACGCTGGCTCAGGCTGAACCTGAAAAACCCAGATAGTCGTTCATAAACAGACAAGTTGGGGTTTCATAACCACCAACATGTGATCAACTCACCTGGACTTCAGGGACGGGCTCAACGGCAATGACAGCATTTTGCTTTGGCTGCTTGGTCTTTTCAGCTTTTTCTGTGACTTTTGTCTTCTTTACCACATCAGTCTTTATGTTCTGAAGAATAAACTGAAAGTTAGTCTACAGTAGATAAACTGAGCCACCTCAAAAACTACAAAAGCTGTAGTATCCAGAACTTTACTCCATTTATGCCCTCATTAGGAGTCAAAACCAGCATGAGCTTCATATTAATATTTAGTGTTGGAAAAAAAAAAAAAAAATCTAAATGTAAAATCTGGTTTATATGAAAAAATAACTGGTACACACTAAAAGTTACATTTAGCGTCGCAAGACAATTAATTTAGTACAAATTGAAAAACTTCCATTTGTTTCATTCCTAGACGGACTTGTTCAGATTTAAAATGAGCAAAACAAATTTCATTCTAAAGCTAAAATTGTTTACGTTTAAAAAACTGAGCATGTGGCTCCAATTTCACAAGCCCATCCAGCCATTTTATGATAAGGTGGTTTGGCATAGTAGAGTCCACGACTGTCATGAAATTTATGGCCAAAAAACAAACAGTACAATGAGTTTGTGGTCAAAAAGAGGGTTATATGTGAACGTCATGGGCTAAATTGTTGTTGATATTTTAGCACTACTTAATGCAACATATTTATAGAGCAATCAGAGAACAGCGCCCCCTGGCTGCATGCTAGCAAACACGCTGCACTAAAAATACACAGTTCTTGTCATTTTAAAGTATGTTATGGCAACCACAGGATTAAAAATAAAGAGGATTTATAAGGAGCTTCACCTTCTTCGGGTTCTCTTTGTTAGCTGCGATGTTTCCGATCTCCCCCAGTGCAGCCCGAGGCTTCAGGCCGGGCCCGGCCACCGAGCAGGCCTTCACCCCTCCCTGGTCGGTCCTGGAGGAAGCCAGGCGATTCTGCAGGAAAAAAACAGGAGAAAATTACTACAAGACATGCAAAAAGCCTCATATTGTTGTCCTAAAGCACAATCAATATATTTAACATGGAGTAATGATTGCTTAAAGCATGAAGGGAAAACCCGTGTAGCAATAAAATATATAAAATACAGCATAATTATATCTAAATATCAGCCAGAAGTAACTAAATATGTTCCTAACTACTGTAAACAATAATAAAAGTGCATAAATACTCACTCTGGTCACTCGCAGAGCCATTATGAAATGTGCGTGGCTTCAGCAAACAAGCGAAGAGTCTCAATGAAAGGAGAATCTGGTTTGGTTACGAGTCCTGTAGTGTTGGTTTAAATCCTCGCTCCCTGAAAGCTGATTGGCTGCGCGCTGGCTTCTTCCGCGACTCTGGTTGGTCGAGCGCAGCTGCTTTAAATGCGTTCCCTGGACAACCGGTGGTGACGTGACAACAAGCCGTATTTCCTTTTCCTGCTACAGAGCGGCCAAAAATGGTATATTATTATCATAATATTATACGGGAAGCCTTGTACGATTTTTTCTTTCTATTCTTTTTGCAAAACAAATGTACAAATGTTTATTTCTTGTTTAAATGTACTTTACAACGACGGATTGTCATTGGCTGAGAAAAGTATTAACAGAG